>VDFB02281492.1:130070659-130092986 GCA_007258455.2 Sequoia sempervirens
CTCTCAAAAAGTGAAATTTGATAGATATATGCTTGGTCTTTGAATGCAGCACCAGATTCTTAGAAATGTTAATTGGACCTGAATTATCATAGAATATAGCAATAGGCTCATCATACACAACTTTGATATCTTTAAACATCTGGGTATGTGCAGGATCATGATGGGCCAAAAAGTGGCGATATGATGGGTATTTGTAGAGTATGTGGCTGACGACCATTTTTTACCCAAAATTGATGAAATGAAAAGAGTTTTTAGAGGAGATTCTCAGCTTTCCACCAATATAAATTATGTTTTACTTTGAATTTAATAAATATTTATTATTCATTTTCTATTTAAATTATGACTAAAGTCCTGATTGATAGGCTGATTGAAAACATCTATATCTTTCAATCGGTATCACAATTTTTGAATTTGAAACATGCATCACATTCTATGCTTCACATACTATAGGATTTTTAAAAAAATCATGAAGTTTTGACCAAGTTAAGGTGGTCGACATACGAAGTTTTTATATTTTAAAAATTTGTAATAAAAATTCATAATTAATTATTTACATGGAAAAAAATTACGAAAATATGCATCACATTTGGACACATGATCCTATACTCATCTAAAATATTATACCCTTAACAATTTTATTGTCATTAGGTGGTTAGACAGACACCTACTTCTTATTTTTTCCCTAAAATTTAAGTACTACTAGATTGAAATTTCAAATTTTCACCAAATAGATTTTTAAAAAAAAAAAAAAACCTAGTAATTTAGAAACTACATTCAATTTGCTACAGATTCTATTCTTACATATTTTTGAAATAATATAGATAACTTATTCATTTTTTTACGTCAATTTTCCTAACTCTGATTTTTTTTTATTTTTTCGCCACTTAAGGGCCTATTTTTTCCATCATGATCTTGTACATGCCAATTTGCTTCATCCAAAATACTTGAGTACAATTCTTAGCAGCAACAATGTATTCTACCTTTGTAGTAGACAATGAAATGGCATGTTGCTTCTTACTTAACCATGAAATCAACTTCTTTCCCAAGAAAAATACACCACGACTAGTATTATTTCTATCATTCATATCTCCTACCCAATCAACATCAGTAAAGGCACTCAAAGTAATATCATCATCTTTAGGATACCATAGGCCAAAATCAACTATCCCCTTCAAGTATCTGAATTAACATCTGGTTTGGTTTGCTTTAAGATAATCAACATCTTGTGTCAACTTACATCCGGTCACCATGGGTGTACCAACTAGCTTTGAATATTCCATACCAAACTTCTTTAACAATTTTTTCACATACTTGGATTGAGATATAAAGATCCCTTTATCTAACTGAGTAATTTGTAATCCCAAAAATAATTTCATCTCTCCAATCATAGACATCTCAAACTCACTCTACATCTCACTAGAAAACTTCATGCACAAACCATCATCTCCTCCAAAAATGATATCATCAACAAAGACTTCAACAATCAAATCTTTATCATGATCAATCTTGAAATATATATTACTATTACCAGTACCTTCATTAAATCGAAGCTTCAACAAATACTTGTCCAATCTGGGATACCATGCTCTTGGGGCTTGCTTGTGTCCATACAATGCTTTCTTCAACCGACAAACCATATCTCTGTTATCAGTCAATTGAAATCCATTAGGTTGTTCAACATAGACTTCTTCCTCCAGATCACTATTTAGAAATGTTGACTTGACATCTGTTTGATAAACCTTGTAGTTTTTGTAAGCAAAATAAGCAAGAAATAGTCTCATAGCTTCAATCCTAGCAACATGAGCAAAATTTTTTTCAAAGTCAATTCCTTCCATCTAAGAATATCCTTTACACACCAATCTTTCTTTGTTTCTAACAACTTCACCTTGCTCATTCAGTTTGTTTCTAAAGACCCATTTAGTTCCAATTGCATTTTTGACCTTAGGTCTAGGAACAAGAATCCATGTATCATTCTTCTCAATTTGTTGTAGTTATTCTTTCATTGCTTCAACCCAATGTCCATCTTTGCATGCTTCATTCACACTATTAGGCTCAGTCTTTGAAATCAAACAATATTCTTCTGCAATTCTTCTCCTAGTCTAGAAACATTTGTTCTTTTCACCTATAATATGATCTTCTAAATGATTTACTCCTACATACCTTCTACACTTTCACCAATTCCTCCTTCCTCTTGATTTTCTTGATTCACCAGAATGATTTGAACTTGATTTGAAGTTTGAACTTTGTTTCCTTTATCTAAACTTTTATTCTAATCATCTTAATCATATCCATAGGTTTGGGATGGTCTAGATATTTCTTCATCAACCTTCACATTTGTACTTTCAACCATTTTCCTCAATCTCTTATTGTAGCACCGGTAGGCCTTGCTTTTAGTAGAATACCCAAGAAAGATTCATTCATCACTCCTAGCATCAAAATTTCCTATATCTTCATCTCTTTTGGTAAAGCATCTACTCCCAAATATTTTGAAGTATATGACAATAGGCTTATGACCATACCATAGCTCATAAGGAGTCTTAGCAGTATCACCTTTGATTTGTACCTGGTTGAGTATGTAAACAACAATACTCACAACTTCTCTTGAGTAGATATGAGGAACATTTACTTCCAACATCATAGTTCTAGCAACTTCTTCAATTGTCCTATTCTTCCTTTCCACAACTTTATTTTGATGAGGGGTCTTGGGTGTAGATAATTGTCTCTTTATCCAATGTTCTTCACAAAAAGAATTAAACTCACTGGAAGTGAACTCACCACCTCTATCTGATCTCAAACATTTAATCTTCAGACCTATCTCTATCTCAACCATACCTTTAAAGATCCTGAACTTCTCTAGAGCTTTAGATTTTTCCTTTAAGAAAGTAACCCACATCATTCTAGAATAATCATCAATAAGTAACATGAAATACCTATATACTTGTAAACTTCTGACTTTGGAAGGACCACACAATTCAGTATGCACAAGTTCCAACAATTCATTTCAACAATGTTGTTTGCTCTGAAATGAAATTTTAGTTTGCTTCCCCAACTGGCATTCCTTGCATATAGCATTATTAGGTTTCATCAACTTAGGAAGATCTCTCACAACCTAACTAGAACTTATCTTGATAATATTGTCAAAGTTAACATGACACATTCTCCTATGCCACAACCAACTTTCATCAACTTGAGCAATCAGACAACTTTTACTAGTATCATTTAGGTGAAAGATATTACCTTTTTTTTTGTACCTGATGCAATCACATTTTCATAACTTCCAAATATTCTATACTTTCCATCTTTGAATTGAAGATTGTAACCCTTATCAGCCATTTTTCCAACACTTAAGAGATTATGCTTTAGACCTTCCACATATAAGACATCATTAGTATTATGATTACCATCAAGAGAAATGCATCCTCTGTCATAGATTACACCTACTTTGTCATCACCAAATCTTACAACACCACCATCATACTTTTCCAAGCTCACAAACTTACTTTTATCACCTATCATGTGATGAGAGCATCCACTGTCAATTACCCATTCATTTTTTTCTTCAATTCAAGTAGTTAGGGGTTTCTCCTTATTTGTACAACTAACAGATTCAGTAGGGTTGGATCATTTTCCTTGATATCAATAAATACCCATTCATCCTCACTTACATTCCCTTTATCAGATTCATCATCTGTCACACCTTCATTAGTAGCATAATAGCACTTTCTTTGAAATCTACGCTTGTTAGGTCTTTACCTAGGAACTCTTTCTGGACACCTTGATGCAAAATGACCTATCTTATTGCAAGAAAAATATTTAATAGGAAATTTCCCTTTATACTTACCTTCTCTGTTGGCTTCCCTCTTGACCATAAGTGCTTCAAGCTTGTCTAGTTCTCTCTCTTCTTCTTCAATATTTCACATTTCCTCCTCATACTTGAATACCTTTTTAGAAGAACTTTCACCCAAATCATATCTCTATTTATCCTTTCCAGAGGTAGTAGCCTTCAATGCAAATTTTGGCTTAGGAAGAGCATCACCAAATTACTCAACTAAAAAGCAGTAAGATTACCAATCAACATATCTATGGTTACATTTGTTACAGTCTAGTGCTCCTCAATAGTAGTAGCTTTGACTTTGTATGCAACAAGCAAGGATCTAAGCACTTTAGCAAAAAGCTCTGATTCTTCCAATCATCTACCAACACATCTGATACCGCACACAATTCCATTCACTCTTTGCATGAAAGAAGTAATATTCTCATCATCACCTATTCTCAACGTTCCATATTTCCCTTTCAGACTTTGCAACTTAGCAATCTTCACATTAGCATCACCTTCATACAAAGTTTCCAATTTTTTCTAGATCTCATAAGTAGTCATCATATCCATAACATTTTTCATCTCAAAATCAGTCAGAGCACTAAATAATGCTTCCTTAGCCCTGATATTGTACTTGGCATCCTTAATCTCAATAGAAGTAGAAGGACCATTCTGTAAGAATAACATACCTATTCCTTGTAATGTTCCAGTAGGGTTCACTAATGCATCTTAGATGGCACTCCATCCAAGTATTCCATAGAAAATAATTTCTTCCATCAAATCTCAGACTATCCTTCTTATATATTTCCATCCTGAATCTCCTCAAGCTATTAAACTTCTTCTAACGAACCTACTCTGATACCAATTGTTGGAAACACAAGGGTAGACAACTAAGAGGGTGGGGTAAATCAATTTTCATAGAAATTCAAAACTTATTAAACTTATTAACCTTATTCTTATATCTAATTAATAACCATGAAAGCATAAATCATCAACACATCAGAAACACACATAACACCAAGATTTTTTACGTGGAAACCTTGCTAGGAGAAAAACCATGGTGGAGGTCAGTCCACAAGATTATACCCTATTAAAAGTATAAAGAATAAAATGAGGAATGCACATGCATTCAGGCACACTTCCTATAGCTCACTACTCAAATACAACAAGGCTTAATACCCAAAGGAAGACATACTATCTTACAGAAACATTTAGATTACATCTATAGGATTTTGAACTGAGAAAATAGCATCTACCTATACCTAATTACAGTTTTGGTTAATCACATGAACACTTCTTCACACTCTACTCACTCTTCTTCACACTCTTCTTCTACCTTCGAATGATTAGGACATTATTCGGGCATCTCATAGACTCACATGCCTTCAAATGGAATAAAAAATTGCTTATATATATCTGCAACAAGAGATTACATTGCTACATGTTGGTTTTAACAAAATAAGACAATGAATACAAACTATTGGCCCAAAACAATAAATATTATCAATGTGAATCAACCAAGGTTAGCCACAACATAGTGAAGACCCAAAATAAAATCCTCAACCAAGAAACACCTTCAAAAATTATTCCACAAAGATCCACAACATGCTGCAATCACCTTGTCGGTCGTGAACATGAAAAACATGAACATGCAAGAGAAAATCACCAATCGCGAGCACAACAATCAATGCGGACATGCAACACATATATCTAAGCATGATCTAGAAACATCCAAAAACATCAAGAATCACTAGAGAAGCATCTGCAACAACCAATCTTACAAGAATCACGTCATCTTCATCCATGAACACCAACTAAAGCAACAAAATGACTATCAAAACACAATTTCTCATAACTTGATCAAATATTAACGCAGATCTCTAAAACTTGACATGGATAAAATAGATATACATGACAATAAACCCTTTAATACACAATCTCTGATCATCAATGTACTGAGCTAGCAAATAGACTAAACTTCAATTCACCACTAACAACCTATAACTTATTGTATTACAATTTTCTCAATATCCTTGACATATACAACTTCAAGTACATTAATGCCAATAGTGTTGGTATCAATAACAACCACATATTAGCAACATAACCACAACATCCAACAATCCCACACCAAAAATCTAAGTGGTCCACTCAAATTAATATGTGTATGATGAAATTATGCCTAAATGAAATGATCTAGATGTAGCAAACTAATAAAAATTGATTGAATATGTATGCAAAACTAATGAAATATGAAATGTTTGAAAACACGGTGATGTTTGCAAAATACTTAAAAAGATGAACAAAAGTGCAAATAGAATCAAACGAAAAGCTAAAATATAGAATGTGTGCACCTGTAAGCCTGATGAAGACTGGAAACTACCCTAAAAATCTAGAAATGATGACTTTTTGGTTGACTCCAGAACTCATTCGCCACCCTGGGTGAATCAGTCCCATATTAGGGTTTCTACCTAGAATTTAGTTTCTACCAAATGGGTATTGGAATCTACATTCAACTCTGACAGGAACCTCTAGTGGGACTCATTCACCATCCATGGTGAATCAATCCTTTTTCTATTTTCTGAAAATTCAAGTTTCAGACATGCACCTTGTCACCTACAAAACACTTCTTAACGAAAACCTAGATTAGAATATCTAAAAATACCTACAAAATAGCTTTAAAATTTTTTTCTAATGGGGGGTTTTCCTTGGTCAAACCCCTAATTTTTTAATCAAACCTTGAATGAACAAAATTTGCATAAAACCCTAGCCTTAAGTGTGTCTAAGACTAGGAAAATTTGAAGTTAGACAAAAACCATATTCTAATGTGCTAGAATAAGATGATAAAATGTGATTTGAATGATGTTTAAGACTTCAATCGAAGAAACCATACAACATCTCAAATGAATGTAAATAACATGCAAATGTTATGCAAACCTTAAATTTGAAGATAAAGAGAAAATGGAAGATGGAATCAATTTGAAAACAATTCTTTAGGTGTGATTTGATGGCTAGTTGCATCTCCTCAACCTAGATTTATCCATGATTCTCCATAGGCATCCACCATCAACTCTTTGCCATGTTGGGTCTTGAATGGGAAGTGAGCTTGAAGACTTGTAAAAACCCTATCTTGTTGTCCAGAAGTTTTAACTTTGTTATAGAAAAATGCTAATGAAACTTCTTGTGGAAGATTCTTAATACTTGAATTTTGAATTTTCTTTGTAAAAATGACTAAGAGATGTGAAAAATGATGTAAACTATGTATTTATAGGAATCAATACCTAATTTTCTTTATTTAAACATAAGAGGCTGACATCCACTGAAAAATTGGATTAAATTGGTGAAATTCCCACTCAAAATTGAAATTTTCCCCAAAAGGGACTCATTCACCACCCTTGCTGAATGGGTCCCACCAGAAGGGACTCATTTACCCAAGGTGGCCAATGGGTCCCACTAGTGGTTTTTGAGGTGGTTTTTTGGGATATGAATGAATTAAGTGTTTTTGGTAAAGTAAGTAGCATTTACAAGGTGTTATACCCTTCATAAGGAGCCACAAGGGCCAATAGAGTCCATATATAAAAGTAACAAAACAAATTTAACAAAACCAAAAACAAACAAAGATAAACAGCACACAGTCCAATAGTAGACTAGCAGCAGACTAGCTGGTGTTCTCCCAATTCTTCGACAGAAGCTGAACCAAATCATCACCAATCCACTCTTGGTGGTCTTCAACATTCTTCATCTCCATCTCATCTTTTATGATGGAAGATAGGGTCCTAGTAACACAGTGTTCACTAATTTTTCCATGAATCAGATCAAACCATTGAATTTTTTTCCCATTTTTTCCATTCTTTCTTTCAGCAATTCAAGCTCCTCACCTCTTCCCATAGTATAGTTAGGATCATACTGCTCAATCCCCAATGGCTCCAAAGAGAGAGGAAAATAACTCCTTCTGAGCTTTAGCCTTGTTAGGAATGGGAGGAGGACCACTAATTTTCACCTCTTCATCACCTTCTAACACCTCTTCCACTCTATTATCTCTGTTGTTTGACAACCCCTCTTCAATGTCCAAATCTCTAACCAACATTTTCTTTTTGTTCTTTAGTAATCTACCTGAATGCCGAATGATGGTATCACAACCCACAATCATAGTCTCCACCACCACCATGTCACCCAAGGAATCCTTGCTCATGACATTTTTCCTTTTATTCAGAGGCATCTTCTCCTCCTTACTTTTCTTTTTCGGCCCAACCTTGTTGGGAGTCTTCGCAGGGGTAGACTTGAGATCACAAAGGCTCATCGCCATACAGGTTTTGGAAGTTCCCTCAGCACCCTTTAGTTTTTTGGTAGCAGTTTTGGATTTTTGAGCATCCTTAGGGACAAGGTGGCTTTTCTCGACAGGGCCTTTGGATTCGGTTAGAGATAAGTTCATCTCATTGGGTGGCTCAATTTCTTCAATGCAAACAGCTAAAATGGGTTTCAGAGGGCATAAAGCCAGATGAAAGTGGTAGAGTCTTAGGATAAGACCCTACTGAAGTAGTAGAGGAGTGGATTAATTGGGATTACCAACACTAGAATCCACACATTGCTCAATAGAACTTTCAATGTCCAAGAGCAGATAAAAGGGAAAGCTAATTAAAACTTTATGCCTAAGGTGATTTAATAGGGGGAAATGGTAATAGTAATAAGTCTTGTACCTTCCTTCCAATGTGACATATTTCATCAACGCTAGACACACCTAGTTCCATGGCTAAGGAAGAACCTCCCACTCAAACCTAAACTAGTTGTGCACAGGTTTCTCATCACCCACAAATAATTTGTCCATACTAGCATTGTCCTTGGTCTTCGAATGTTTAGGATGGTCCATGCTAGAAATCTGGAGGCCCGTCACTTGCGCAATCACTTCCTCATCAACTATAAATGAGATGCCTCCCATAGTCACATGTTGATTCTTCCAAGAGTTAACGAATTGGGTTGATAGGTTAGGGTCATGGCCGACAAGTCTCTCCATCAAAAGAGCAATGCCACCTTCAATGCAAATATGCCAGACAAGCGGATCCTTGTGAAACTCATTGAAATTATCCATCTTTGTTCACACACGATCCCCACCCATGACTCTGCACTTCTCACAATAAAACCAAGAACCCTAAAAAACCAGAGAGTTAGAGAAAATAGCAAGATGAAAAATCACCCTTGCATTAATGCATTTAAGCCACAAATGGAAATTTTTGGGAATCAAGCCTAAGGAAAAATCACACACATGAGCTAATAAATTCCCAGTAACATTCATAGCATAGGATTTCATGAGTAAATTCGCACATAAGCAGCTAAGCACCAAGTACATGATCGGTATGGAAGGATTTCCTTCCACATAGCAAAAATTCTCAAACCTAGGTAGGATGGTCACGGGGGAAAAATTAGAAATCCCTAAAAGGAGAGCAATTAAAAGATGGTCAAATTTAAATAAACCCCAACTAGAGGCTATAAGGCACCAAACCAAAATAGTGAGTAAGGAAAATCCAAACAGGAGTTTAGTATCATAATTACAAGTCACATCAAATGCAAAAACACAGAAATTGTAAATCCGTGATCTCAAAAGAATCCTCATAAGGAGATTACGATAAGTACGGTCCAGCTTAGAGCCAATCAACTTGTACTTGCCACAATAAAAAATTATTTCCTTATTCCAAACGTTCTTTGATCTTTAATTTGAAATAATCCAATTGGTATCCATCACATCGATACAGCTAATCATCCATCTCATCAAACCAATGAGACCACAAAGCCCGACGAGGAAGCTAGTGGGCCCCCAAATTATCTAGCTAAGCACAAGTTGTGTTTCAATCATGAGTTGTGAAAGGGATTTTTTCTTTAACTATCATACTATGAATATTAGGTAGAAGAAGACTTAAATCATGCCAACATTTGGATAAATTCCAGTGAGAGCCAAAATTGGCTAAGGCGTCAGCTACTTGGTTCCCCTCTCTGTAGCTATGACTCACCACCTTTAATTTTAATCTAGTTACCAGCAATCTGATGTCAAGAAGAATATCCTTAGTGTTCCACCTTAGGAGTCTAGCAAAATTTATAGCATCAATTATGGACTTAGAGTCACCTTCTATATGCAAGTTCTCTATCCTCAAGGAAACCACAATCTATAAGCCCTTTAATAGCTCTCTAGATTCTGCTATCATTCATGAATGTTGACCAATCCCCCTAGCATAACCAGCCACCCACTTACCTCTGTGATCTCTGATAACACCTCCTATGCTTCCTCTACCCAGGTTTCCCTTAGCAGCCCCATCAAAGTTTAATTTAAACCAATCCCTGTCAGGGGGTTTCCAAATAGTGGCTCTCCTAGCCAGAAATTTGGAATTGTCATATGAATTGGTATCCAGGTTTTGATGCCAAGCTTTGGCTATGATTATTTCCAACTCAATGGGCCCTTTATCCAAGGTTTTTCCTTTGAAAAGAGCAATATTTTCCCCAATGAGCTGAGCTCCAATCCCAAACACCTCTTTTGGATTCATCTTAGTGTTTCTGAATATCCTATTATTCTTTTCATTCCATAAGCACCAACAAATAAAGGAAGGAACTTGATTCTATAATTCCCTAGTTAGCGGATGGGAAAAGGGTCTATACCAACTCAAAATAAAGGATGTGTTGTCCTTGCAAATAATCCATTGTATCCATAATCTTCCAAAGCCTAGCTCCCACACCTCAGTGGTAAAGGGGTATTGCAACAACAGATGATCAACAAATTCTTCGTTGTATTTACATAAAAAGCATCTGTTGGGGATCTAGAATCGCCTTTTTCTTAGATTATCCTGAGTAAGAATTTTTTTATGACAAACAGTCCACCAGAAATATTTCACTTTTTGTATCATGTATCTATTCCACACGTTTTTCCATAGAGTATTGGTCACCCCCTAAACAGTCAGTTATATGTAAGCAGATTTTACAATAAGATCACCTTGACTATCATGAGTCCAGAAGAACTCATCCTCATAGATAGCAAGGGGAATCCTGGTGAGAGAGAGTAACTTCTATAGCTTTCTAGCTAGGAGACACGAATTAGGAGAAATAGGACAAAAAAGACTAATGCCATTCCATTTCATGTCCCTTACGGGTCCAAAAAGATAATCACTAATATATATACCAAACACATGTTGAGCCTGATCCTTGAGAACCCTAAACTCCAAAGAATTTAGGGGATAGTCAAGCAACCAAGCATCTTCCTAAAATCTAATTTTGTTACCATTACCAATCTTCCATTTAATCCCATTCCTCAAAAGGTCCTAAGACTACAGATTCCCTTCCAAAGCAAGGAGCCCGTAGGGTGAGCCTCTGAAAGGCAGTCAAGTAACGATCGGTTCAAAAGGTATTTGGCATTAATTATTTCACACCAATCCTTCCTATCCCTCAGATCATCCCATCCCACTTTGGCCATAAGAGCTTTGTTAGAATTAGAAATGATTCTTATCCCAAGACCACCACACCACTTCTGTTGGTAGACCTTATCCCATTTAACTAGAGCGAGTTTCTTTTTCTCCTCAATGCCATACTAGAGAAAAGACCTCTGGATTTCTCCAACTTATCAGCAATATATCTGGGTATCTTAAATATGGATAGGAAATAGATAGGGATACCTTGAAGAACAGTAGAAAGAAGTTGAAGCTTACTAGCATGGCTGAGTAAAGAACCTTTCCACCCAGTAAGTTTCCTTTGAATCCTTTCAAGAATAGAATTCCAAAACTCAGAAGTGACTTCTTTGATAGTTAGGGGAAGCCCAAGATAAATTGAGGGGAGAGAACCACTCTGATAGCCTAAAATAGCAGTCACCCGATTTTGCAAGTTAGGAGTGTTCAAGAAGTAAATCATGCTTTTAAGTGTTATTTTTTGGGATTTGGATGATTTTTAAGTGAAACAAGTCTCTAGATAAAAAATAATGGGTCTTAGGGGCCTATAAATGTTGTTTTGGAGAATGAATAATGCAAGGGTATTCAAAAGCAAGTCTAAATTAAGTGTGAAATTGTCTCTTTTCTCAAGAGTGTCCAATTTTCTATGCCACACTAGGCTATCAGCTCCTATCCCCACAATAGGAGCCTGCTCGACCATCGAGCCCTCTCCCTTAGCATATAGGGTACCCAAATCTTCAAGATTTTGAATAGTGATTTAGTTTCATCATGATAGCTTAGTTTAATCTATTTTTTGTAACTTCTTAGTAGTTGTTTCTATTTTTTTGGCTATCTTTTATATTGGTATCCATAAATAATGAATCTATGATATTACTAATTTTTTAGTAGTAATATTATATAATGATTTATTTGATAAGTGGTTTTGTAATTTTAATGTACTTTCCATTTAGATTTAATTTAATATTAAATTTTATTGGTGATAAAACTCCTAAATGTTTCAACTATTATCAAGTAGACAATGTGTTTTCTTTAATAGTTATTATGATGAACCTTATTGTAGACTTAATTGTTTATGGTTGTTTAAAGTGGAAATATATGTTGTGATTTTGTTATTTCTTTCTATTGTTATATATACCAAAATAATCATACAATATTTTATTTTCTATACATATATCTATGCCATTTGTTTCAAATATAGAGTTCGATGAGGACTATAAGAAATTGGAGCTCAACTCTAGTGTTGCACATAGAGGATTTGGAATATACAAATATATGACCCTATAATAGACATAATCAGCTCCAAACATCACTAGTTAGCTAGTATAAGTTTATTTTGAGTGGTTTTAGATAGCATGGCTATTATTTGCCTCTTGATTGACTAGTTTGGTGTGCCTACATGCATGCTTTATTTTCATGGAATTGACTACTCTAGCCAATTGTATAATTGAATTATTTTACCTTCAATTATTTTGTGAGATCAAGGAGCACTTCCCTTTAACAATATTATTACCATCTCTTATCTACCATTTAGTATAATTTTGTAGTTAAGACTAGAGCTCATATCTTTCATAATTACTCATAAAAGAACAATCACATGGGTTTATGAATTAGTTTCCTTAGATTTGTTAGTTTTTATTAATAATACTTGTTTATTTCATAGTGAGCTTAATAATTAAATCTATTTAGCGATTACAATAATTCAATTAAAATGTACAAATAGAAAGTAACTAGATTACAATAGAAAAATTGTAAGAACCCATTTTATCATTTCTAAATAAATAGAAATAATTTTTGACATCACCATTAAAGTAGAGGATTGATCTAGAAGGTGAGTAGGGCCCACTCTATTCAAAGGATAAAATCATGTGGTATTTTCTATTTAATGTTACAATCTTATTATTTGTTTAAGTAGTTTGTTTCATCTATTTGCTCATATTTATAAATCTACTTTTATCTCTATATTTTACATTTACATACCTACATGCATTTCCATTCATATATATAGATAAGACAACAAAAATATTTCCCTTTATTATTTTTCTATTTTAGCAAGTGTCTTCCATTTCAACATTATGTGTTTACTTTATAGCAAGTGTATTTATTTCTAGTAGCAATATAATACATTTTATTTCAATTTTAGCATCCATAAAATTGGCTAGAGTTAGTTACAAAGAAATTATTATCACAAGAACTTACAACCTTGTTGAATATCACCTTTGGAAACAAGCCTAAATTAATAATTTAAATTAAATGGTGGGTAATTAAAATACTATAATTAATTAATCATCTTTGGAATTTTTTTCATGAAAGGTGTAGAGCACATAAATATATTAATAATAAAAGCTTACATGATTACAAAAAAGGGCCCTTTAATGGCTAGATAGACATTAAAAACAATGAATAGGGTCCATATATGGCCCAAAAAATAAGATAGTATGATGAGGAAAAGGCCTTGAGTTGGACAAATAAGAGATATAATAGTATTAAAATACTCAAAAAGTCCTAATACAACAACTTAAGGGTCCAATTTTTTTGAATTGTAGATGAAAGACCCAAAAAAGAAAATAAAAAACCTCTTAAAACTATTTAGGGTGGCTCATTACATTAATAAGGCTAAATTGAAAAACATATTGCTCCTCATCTTGTTCTTTGGCATCTAGAACAAGTTGGGGTTGTGGAACCAGTGGTGTTGGATGTTGGCTTAATGAAAAGAGAAGAGATTGGAAAGACCCTTCAATATCTTCAATAAATTCTACCCCTAATTCACTTCTATGTTCCTAGAGGAAGTTTTGAATTGATATTGTATGAATTATGGATGCCTTTCTTTATTGCAAAATAAATACAAATGGTAGGTGGGGAATTTTGAATGTATATAAGCTTGAACAAACTTTTTACAAGACTAATGGATACCTTATAAAGGTTTTCAAATAAAAGAAAGTTACAAATTCAAATATTACAATGCTACAACCACATGGGCTTATTTCAATACAAGTAAACTCACGTCTATAAGAAAAATCTATTATTTAGAGCTACAATGTAAAATAATGAAGCCATCACTGTCATAGTTGTCCATCCCTCTATTTGGAACAAATACCTACCTTAGAATATTTGTAAAGTGTAACTCCCCCTTTTATTTTTGCATCCAAAAGTTCAACAATTCATTTTCCCACCTAAGAAGATATTTCTTGAAATTCACATTTTGGTGGCACAACTTCTCAAAGCCATAAATTTTGACTCTGGTGTCCAATTTTATAATACAATTGTTTCATTGGAAAAATGGATCTAGGTCTTAAATCACACTTTTTCCACTATGAAACATGAAAAAATATGAATGATCCCAATATCCACTTGGCTAAAAACATCAATGGAAGAGCTAAAATGGTGGATCAGAGTTTTAATCCTTTATTTTTGGGTGAAATGATATGGTTTTAATTGACTAAATTTATGATGCAATGATGTTCCTAGGTTATTTATTAAAATGCAACAAACTATTGAGATTTCTAAAAAACACAAAATAGACAAGAAGAAACAAAATTAAGAATAGAAGATAGCTGACACTAGAGAACATAGCATATACATTTGGGCTTGAAATAGTTGGACAAGGGTTTTGGGCGACCTAGATTCAGTAATAGCTACTCAAGATCTAATTTTACACTCCTATTGCTCCTAGTATGTGTGATCTTCTCTCTTGGTGTCTTTTTCTTGTGTTTTTCCTTTTGGGGATGATGCAAGGCATTGAGATCTAAATGTTTCCTTCATGTTGACCCAAAAGATTTTCCTTTCATTTTCCTTTTCATTTTGCTTGTGTTTTCCTTTTGGGGATGATGCAAAGCATTGATACCATAATGTATCTTCCATGTTGACCCAAAATGGACTTGTTTTTTCTTTTGTTTTCACTCTCTTTGTGTCATTCTTCTAGTTCTATGTGTTTTTGGGAATGATGATAGTTCTAAGCTCTTTAATAAAATCATTGTAGCAATGAACATACTGATCCCCAATCCATATATCCCTTATGTGTTTGGTGTGTTCCTTTCTAGGGGGCAACTCCCTTCCTTTTATTTTCTTTTTCATGAAGCAACCTTACTTGGAAACATATGACTTGGCATAGGGGCTTTCCAAGTTGGCTCTCATGTCTTGTATCTTTTTGCATCTTTTTCCCTTTGCTACTTTAAAGTAATTTCTCATAGAATAGTGTGTAGTGATTCCATTAAAGTGAGGGGCATACATTGGAATGAATCATTTGCATTCTCGGTTCTTATTGTAGCCTTGTCACTTCATATGATGTGTTTGTCACTTTGTGGATGACATTCTGTGCGATGTCCTTCATAGGTATGTGCAGAATCATGATGAGCCAAAAAGTGGCAATATGATGGGTATGTGGCTAACGACTTTTTTTAACCCAAAATTGATGAAACAAAAAGAGTTTTTAAAGGAGATTCTTAGCTTTCAGAAAATATAAATTATTCATTACTTTTAATTTAATAAGTAATTATTATTCATTTTCTATTCAAATGACAACTAAAGTCCTGATTAATAGACTGATTGAAAAACATCTATAGCTTTCAAACGGTATCACATTTTTTGAATCCAAAACATGTGTCACATTCTATGCTTTGCATGCTATAGGATTAAAAATAATAATAATAATTTCATGAAGTTTTGACCAAGTTAAGGTGGTTAGACATACGCGTTTTTTATATTTTTAAAAATTTGTAATAAAAAATTCATAATTAATTATTTACTTGCAAAAAAATTAGGAAAAAATATGCATCACATCGGGACATGAGTCCTCTACTTATATCAAAAATATTATAAAAAATTATTATCATTTTATTGTGGTTAGGGTGGTCAGACAGACACCTACTTCTTATTTTTTCCCTGAAATTTAAGTACGACTGCATTGAAATTTCACATTTTCACCAAATAGATTTTTTTTTTTAAAACAAACCTAGTAGTTTAGAAACTACATTCAATTTGCTACAAATTCTATTCTTACATATTTTTGATATAATATAGATAACTTATTCAAATTTTTACGTCAAGTTGCCTAACTCTGATTTTTCTTATTTTTTTGCCACTTAAGGGCATGTTTTTTCTATGATGATCCTACACATACCCTCATAAGTGTGATCTATCTTAGCATATTACATTCCTCTCGGTGGCTTGATGTGACACACTGCATCCCCTAAGTTGTAAATATTCTATGCTTTGATTGGTCCTCTTTTTGAGACATTAGACACAATTTTCCCTAAGTGATAGACCTCACATGAACTTAACAAGAATCATTTGAACATCTTTTACATTTTAAATTTTTTCATTTTTCATTTTGCACCTTGGCCACCTTGCATAACGTAGCTTGCATGCCTATGCTACCTTCCTATTTGTTCATGAGTTCTAAGCATACAAAGCTTTGATTGTCTCATGAAGCTCGAACTAACATTTTCCTGTGGTGCCTTGTTAAAGTTATGAGGAGGTATAACTTTGATATGGTTGAGCAGGAAGCCCATTTCATGGCACAACTTTCCCCATAGCCACCTATGTGTTCATAAGTGCATACCAACTAGTGTATGTTTCTCACCTTTTGGGCCTTCTCACCCAATGGACCGCCATGAGTTATGTCACCCCAAAGTGAGTATGAATTTTCTTTTTCAGAAAAACAACCTAGATCTAATTCACTACTAGCTAAACAAATGATCAAAGCTTGATCCAACTTTTCCTTTTCCTCTTCCTTCTCTATTTCTCTTTCACACACATATGTTCCTTTTTCCTTATGTTTAGTTTTCCATGGGATATTCATCTTGGGGGATTGATCATCCCTCTTGATCATTGTTATTCCATCTTGCTAGCATAAGTGCATTTGGATCCCTCTCGATATGCATGGCTACTTTAGTGTGAGTTTGTTCAAAGCAAGTTCATCCTCTCACTAAAGTGGGGGATAAATGTACCATAGAAAAATGGATCTTGAAATTTTCATGGACTTTTAGGTCTTTCTCTTATGATGCTTGGTATATTTTTCTTTGATTTAATGTTGCAATGTAACTTTTACATTCACATTAGGTCCTAAATATTCAAATTATGATGTCTTGTGAAGGTGTTGTGAAGTGTTGTAACACATTTATACACTTTTATAGACTCTTCTCATTATAATTCATCTAAAAATTACCTTTTCATTACTTATCAAGTCCTATTCTAAAGTGTTGTAAAGTCTTGTAACACAATTTCACACTTTTCTAGGCTTGTTATCACTATTTACACCTTTCTTATGCTTTATTTGATCCCTTTATGCACTCAAAATACTTAATTAAGTGTATTTTTAAATGTAAACCTAACAAACAACATTAAATGCAACTTAATTCTTGACACCCACTCACAAGCCCAAGGTCGAACCCATTCACCATGGGTGGAAAATGAGTCCCTATTGGCTCCAAATAGTAAATAATTTAAATTTCCTTTCAGGTTTTTATTTAAAAATACCTCATGTCAGCCTGCGATGTTGTATTATTGAGTTATTAAGGCATAAGCATGTATAAATAAGTGTTTTTCTTCTCATTTCAACCCCCATTCACTTGCATTCACTCATTCAATATAAATTAGCACTCTTGCATTCAACCCATCAAGGCATCATTCAGTCAAGCACTTATCAAGCATCTTGGAGCAGTCGTTGACATATCTTCAGATTTCTTCAACAAGGTTGCAGTGAGTTTAGGGCATCTACATGTTATTTATTCATCATTCCTTGCTCATTTTATTCCATTTCTTCATTAATGGTTTGATTATCAAGGTGGGATTTGACCATGGAAAATCCCTATACTTTGACCCTTAACCATTTTTCTCCTTTTGCATGTGTGATTGTAGACTTTTGTGTGTAGATTTTTCAAGGAAATAGGTGTTGAAAGGTGATCAACAAGTCAACAAAGTGTTTAAACTCAAGTAAACCCTATTTCAAGCCTGGAGACAACCTACAATTTGTTTTAGACTGTAGATTTGACTCTATCAACTTGACAAGAAGACAAGTGCAAATCTGGAGCTATAGAATTGACCTTTGATTTCACAGAATTTTGGAGGAGGAATAATTTGCCATCAATGGCGAATGAGTTCCACCTGAAGGCTAGAAAAGGTGTTTTTTTCATATTCCAGTTCCCGACAGTTGGAAAGCAGTTTTAGGTGTTTTTGTTAGTAGCAAGACTGATTCGCCATTAGTGGAAAATGAGTCCCACGAGTGATTTATATTGATTTCTACTAGATTTCATAACAGGGTAAGTGCACCAAGATGGTCACACTTTTGTGGCCACAAAAGTGAAAAATGAGAAAGCAAAAAAAAAAGTGAACATTCTTCATTTGTTTTTTACTGGTTTTCATTTCTTCCCATGGCCAAAAACCCTGCACTACGCGCTTGTGTTGTTGAGGAGGTGACTTCTTCACATTTGATCAACTTGAGTTCAATTTTCTTCACAAATATGGCACCCCGACGACGAAGAGATGCAAGAGGTAAGTTTTGTTTGGTATTTGTAATGAATTTTTTTGTTTTAAATTGATTTTGTTTGTTTTAGTTTAGAAATGAATGATTTTTTTTAATTTGTAGGAAATCCTCAACAAGAGGAGGAAAATCCTCAACCAAATCAACCTCAACAAAATCAACACCACCATTCTCTCAATACCCTCTGGCACTCAAGAAAATTTGAGGAGTGAAATTGAAAACAATAAAAAGAAGTTGAGGATCTTATTAGTAGGTTGAGTGATCAAAATTCTTCAACCACAGAAAGGATACATCTAGCAGATTCATTGAAGGATTTGTTAAAAAATGTGGATGCAATTACCCAACAAATATCTGGATGGCAAAATAGGAGGCAAACATCGAGGGCATATTATGCAGATAAATTATCATATAAACAAGTTAAAGATTTAAATATTACTAAAGGCAATTTGTGCTCTCTATTCACTGACCCTAGAACAAATCAAAATCTCACCCTCAATGCAAAGAGGTTTCCTATCCATTGGTGCCACCACCTAGAGATTAGGAACCGTTTTTATGATAGATGGTATATGGTCTTTGATTACCCACCGTGCAATAACTGTGAAGTCCCCCAATATTTTCTTAGGAAATTATACTATGAGTTTGTATTGAACCAAATCCTGAATTATTTTGATATGAAGGAGTTTTAGGGGAGAGGTGGGGGGTCAGCACAGGATAGGCCTGGTGCACAGCCGGATCCTACACGACAGGGGAGACGACCTCTTGCTAGGCCGCCTCGTGAGCAGATTGTGATGCCGATAGTTGCAAAGGAGAGTGCTGATGTAGAGACTTTGCAGGAAATCACATCCTTGACTCGAAGTGTCATCCACCACACTAGCCCCATTGTACAGCGCAATCCAGGGGAGTCTTCAGGTGGTGGCCTTCGAGGCCATGTGTGTCGATCTTGCAGAGCCACTTGTTCGTATGACCCTACCGGCCCTCAAGAGGGTGCTACATAGGATCCATATACTTCTACACAACCTGATCCATATGCATCTACAAGGATGGAGAGGGCGGCTGACATTCTGCATGATGCATATGGTATTGACAGTCAGGTAAAATTGAACATGTTCATTGAATTTAGTTTATTAAATTTTAATTGTCAAATGCAAGATTAACTAATTTAGTTTTATTATTTTAATAAAATTGTAGGGTCACAGTGTTGACCCTGGGTACACCAGTCAATCTACTTATTTATGCAGTACACCTATCAATGGGGTATGTAAAGTTAGTAAACAATTATAAATTGATTACATATGTTAATAGCATTTTTTACGAATGGTATTTTAATATGTGATTTTGGATGTTGAAACGGGTGTTGTTGGAGGTTTCAAGGAAACACCTCCGAGTGCAAGTAGATTTGATCAAACTTTCATTGAGGTAATATAGAATAAATAGAACTTAAAGTTAATGAATTCTAAGTTTAATCTAAATTTGTGTATATATAGTCATAAGGGTATATGGGTTCACTAGGTTATTATTTGAAATCTTTTAAGAATGGTCCTACCATGATTGTTTGTCTTAGAATTCCTACACTAGCAAGCTATATATAATAAAAATTTAACATGGAACTGACAAAGGTAGAGCTACATTCTACTCCATCCTATATAATTTTTTGTGATGTCAATGTAACCAAGAATAAGACGATGGATGTCCTACATGATGTCAATGTAACCAAAAATAAAATTTCTATCCTCGACCCTATCTATCAGCCAAGACTCCTTCAATATCTCCTAGACGCTTGGAGATGCTTAAGACTAGGTCAAAATACCCTATATTCTCTTCATTTGTTGCATAGCTCATCAAGTTTCCCTATATGGTCTCTAACTAATCATGATTGCATGGAAAGAAGTTATAATTACTCATTAAACTCTCAACTATTGGAGCCTCCTCAAACTTTCCCATAGGACGTGGAAAATGCTTAGAAATGATTAAATTCCCTAATAGGGTGTGGGAGATCTTTTAGGAAAACATTTGACACTAATTTGATCCATTGAATTCTTCTTCATTCTTATATATTCCTCAAATATACCTTGCAATACCCCTATCATACCTAAATCTACTACATTCATGTCCTTGTTAGCTAGCATGTAGGTGATATAGTATGGTCCATGAATTTTTATGTCTTCTTTTTTCATTTTTCTATACAGTCCTCTTTTATCTCACTACTATGTCCTCACATAAAAGGAAAAGAAAAACATTACTTCTTTTTCTCATCTAAGGCCCCTAAGGTTTTAAACCCCTTAGATGCAAGGATTCAAAGCACATCAACCATGTGGTACAAATGACTAATCCCAAAGATGATCTGTAGCAATGAAAGAGTTTGGAAAGGTAGAGAGAGCTACACTGGTGACTCAAGAGAAACTTCAGCTTTCAAAAACAAAGCCAATTAGGCTAGCAGACATGTGGATCGGGACAACATTTGGTGGAAGAGGAAGAAAGATGACTAGAACTCTGGAGGCCCACCATACTGGATTTTGATATTCAACCATGAGAGCAGAAGAGAGAGCTGATATCATGTATCAAAACATTAAGCATGCATTCTTCCAGCCAATGAATAAGGAGATGATTGCTTTTCTTCATTTTCATTTGCATAACAATATCACAGTGTGGGAACCATGAAGACCATTCAAGGATGTCCGCTTTATGTGGAGGTAATGATGTGATCCTAAACTTTAGGAGGGGCAAGGTCAATGTATGATCTTGATGAATGCTAGAAGAGGGGTTGTTAGACAAACCAGGGCACCTAGTCATGAGTAGGGACCTTATAGGTTAGATCAGGAAGCAAAAACACCAAGTGAGGTCTTACAAGGAAAGGCCTGGGAAAGTGTACATACAAGGAAAGGCTCCCCGCCACGCCTACTCCTCTTCCCTTCTTATTTGAACCCTCCTTGAGGTCCTCTAACTCGTTATAAGCACCCTTGTAGATGTTTCACCTCCATGTTCTTCCCATGAGTTTTGACTCTCCTTGGTTTCTTTGGTCATTGCCTCTCACCTTTTGGTAGCCACCATGTCAGTTCCTCTTCTTTGATCTCTTCCGCTTCTTTGCCCTTAGAAGTCTGATCTTGCTTCCTCTTACTCCTCTCTTCAATCTTTAATGCCAATTGATAACATTGGTGCACTGTTTTGGGGTTTAAGAGAACCATCTCCTCTTGAGTGTTCCACTTGAAACCATTGAGATACCTTGCCACCTTGATACTCTCATCCTCTGTGACATTGGACCTCATGCAAAGTCTTTGAAACTCCTTAGTATAGGAACTCATCTCCTGATCTCTTTGCCTCAAACTTTGTCTCTTCTTATGCAACCTAATTTCATAGTCTTTAGGTGGTATGCTTTTTTCACCTCGCAAACTATTCCCTTCCAAGTAGAGAGTAGGTTGTTTCTCTTCCTTTCTCCTCTTCTTTATCTAAATGAATTTCCACCAAGTTAAGGTAGAACCTATTAGTCTTGATTTAGCCACCTTTACCTTTTGTGCTTCAATGACTCCATCACACTCAAAATGGTTTTCCACTCCCTCTATCCAATCCATAACTAAATCAGCCTCCATCTTTCCACCAAACAATGGTACTCCTTCAAGT
>VDFB02281492.1:130093086-130343345 GCA_007258455.2 Sequoia sempervirens
TGCATGGTATGGTAAAAAAAAAAAAAAACTTTTAAAAAGTGGTTTTTATATATCGCTATCAAAATTTAATTTCTATCATTTGGGTATTTGAATAAATTACATATTTGGAAACTAGATTCAAAATTCAAAATTCCATATTATTGACTTTTTGTAAGATTCATTTTGTAAGTGTCTCAAATTTTCAGTTCAAGTGTGAAAATTATGAAAAACTACAAAAAAACTTCCACTTTTGACCTTTTTGTGGACCCAACTTCTTGCATCTGCTCAATATTGTTGTCATACCATTTAGAAACCATATCCACTATTTCTATTCATACTCTAGGAATTGGGTTCAAATTTAAAGAGTTATCAAGGGGCACATTGGAGGTGTGTATGAAGTAAAGGCAATGAAAATAAATTCCTTGCAACATGAAGTCAATATGCTCTATCATTTTTTCACAAACGATGGAGATAGTTTTTTTATGTTTGATCATTTTGCATAATAAGGGGTGTGTGTTAGTAATGAGTGACAAAAAAATGATTTTGTTACATTAATGTTAAATTGTTGGGATGCATTTGAACTCTTGCTCTATATTTGATGGTTGGTGAGATTTGTTGAAGTTTATATGAATTCATAATGCTTGCAATCATAATGATTTGACATGTGTTCTATATTTTTCCTTTCAATTTTTTATTTATAACTACTCCCTATTCTTGTCATTCATTGATGTATAGTGATTGGACCTCTTAATGACATTTAAATTCTAAAGGTATCGATGTATTGACTTCTAAACCCTTCAATGTAATTATATTTTTATATTTGCAGTGGACCCTATAAAAATGTCCCAATTAATTAATATAAAAATATGATTTAGATGAATAAAAGTGGTAACAATATGTTGCTAGCAATATTCATGAATTACTCCTAAAAATCATTAAATAAGATCAAGGTAGTAGATTTTAAGAAACTTCCATGACAAAAATATCTTGCACAGAATTTTGTCGATAATAAATTACTCTTTGTAACTATGCTCATAAACTAGTACACTACTACAAGATCTACAATAGAAATTCCCTTGAGGAAACAATGTTTTAAAAAAAGTCTCATTTCTTTTTACACTGGTACGAATAATCCGAGCTATTTTGGAGGACTTGCTGAGTGAGAGTACATAAATAATGGTATGAATTGCAAAGACTGCAATGACCACTTTCACCTGCCCTCTTTTGGGCACAATTCTCCTCCTATTCTTGCTCTTGCATTCGACATTAAAATGGCTATTCATATTATGAGATGCAGTTGCCATTTGTTGATCTTCAAATTAGCAGAAGATGCAAATACCAAACTAATCATAATTCAGACCGAAAGCTTCCCTAAAGCTTTCAATGACTGCATTTACTATAGACGACCATGTAGGAATATATTTATAGGATTTTCAGGCAAACTGATGAGAGTACATTAAAAAAACATGGATTATTTGTATTCGTGACGGATATGATTCCTCAACAGCTTTCCTAAATTGCCTTCGACGACAACACCATGAAAATCAATGGTATTGATTGTCTTCTCTCATTGTTAGTCGACACCTCACATGACAAGCTGCCTTGTTGGAAGATCCATTGACATGCAGATACACAAAGATTTCATGACAACTTGTATTTAGCATCCATGACTAATAGATCAACAATTGGCATTTAAAAAATTGATATGAATCATTTTGTAGGAAGACTTGGAATAAGATTAATCTAATTTATCAAAAGAATTTTTGTAATCAGCCCTTACTGACTGATTCGTCCACCCAATGGCTACTACAAAGAGAAAATCAGAAGAGAATCTTGTACTATTGTTCCATAGAGAGAATGTGTGAATGGAAAAAGAGCAAGAAGAGACCATTATAAATCAGTCTGACAAGATACATTAATAAAATCAAATCGACAAGATGGTCTTAATAAAGTCCTAATATGTCTCTATATGTTTATGGTTTTTTTAAGGACGTTTGTTGCTTTGGGAAGAGATGTGCCTTTTAAGCACGTATTGACATGTTGTACAACATGACCAAGTACATTGAAACTTGAACTCTACATGTACAGCTAGGTACTTGCTTTCAAGCATCACGAACACTTCTAAAAGTTGTCTTATATTAAAAATTTGGTATTGCAATAGACTTTTTGTAATGTGAAATATGTGTTTTCACATGCAAGTAATACTTAAGTGTTAACATAGGTTTTATATTGTATTTTTCTACAATCTGGTCGTGCGTATGATTCATGGAAGTGGAAAAGGAGGAATCCCCCGTGGCTATGGACGAGGCGTTGGCTTTAGAAAAGAAATACTTCTTTTGAGAGTGTTTGCTACAAGTAGGATAGAAGGCACCTTTATGCTAGGAAGCCCACTTTAGATCATCATCATAAAATAATGCATAGTGGTGCAGACTTAATGCCAAAAGTCTCTTCAGATTCCTCTTTGATTGATGAAAGAGATATTTTTCAAACAACAAGGTTTTTTTTTTTTGGGGTTTTATATCATTTTCAAGATCATTTTAATCATTTAATTTAGAAGTGTGAGTTTTAGGTTGAAATTTCTCTTGTCGAGATCCAAGGATTGAGGGGTATCTATTCCACTAAATTTACTCTGTCACAATCTCAACCTCATCACTTATGATGTTGGAGCCTTGCGCTTGATCTCTGATGGGTTCATTTAGGACCATTCAACTTCACCAATAGACCAAGGGCCCATTGATGCAAACTTTAAATTAAAATTGAAAGTCTTGTTAGGTATCACATGGTTACAAGTTTATGTATCTCACTAAGATAGTTTGGAAGAATGTGAGAAGGTATTAGCAATTAAGTAGAACATTTATAATTAATGACAAGGTAAAATTTCAAGGTATTATCCAAGAAATATTTCAAATATCTAAATTTGGAAACTTTAGAATTTCATTTCAATTAGTTGAAAAATGTTATATGAAAGATTGGATCACATTATTTACAAAATTGTGAAGGCCTCAAAGTCCAAAGATTTAGTTGAGGGACTTGAATATTGTTCTTTGGATTTTGATTTCTATGAATAATGTGTATGTGGGTGTAAGAGAGGGGGGCCATACCGTGCAAGACCCCAGGTCACATAGGGCCAAGACGTGAGAGGTTTCCCTAACTTACCTCAGCTAAGTGTATTGCAAGGGAATGTGGGGTGAGAATAAGAAGGACCGCGAGGCCTCTCAATTATTCTATAGACCCGAAACATAGTAAGAGGCTAGGCAAGCCAATTTCTAGGTCTAACACTACGTCTCAAAAAGCTCTCTGTCTGAGGACAGAAGCACGGTCTTTGGATGTCAACATGGTGCACTAGCGTCTCAAAAGTGTGCTATTGTCTATACGACCAAACAATAGTGAGGACAAGGTCAAACCAATAAAACTAGCTAATGGCCCAACAGACTAACTAAAGGGCCAGAATGATGTGATCAAATAAATAAAATACTCTCTAATATTATAAAGAAAATATGCAAGTGTAAAGAGAATAAGGAAGATCTCACTGAGGAATTCGTTCGCCAACTAACCCTTCGAAGAGCATGTACTCCTACACACAATAAGAAAGGGAAAATTTTGAGTGGCTATATAGGGGCCTGCATCAGTCAAACCCCAGTTATGCTACTCAACCAAGTGATAGAGGAGAGGAGAGGGAAACTTACCACCTCCACCAAGAGCACTGAAGGCTGATTGGCAGATAAAATGAGAGTACTCGAGCCTCTGCTGCAATGGTGTGGTCCCAAACTTGCTCTAGTGAAATGATGGACTGTTGCTTTGGCTACAATGGAATGCTTGAATGCTTGAAGTGAGTGAGAGTGAATGCTTGAGAGCTTGAAAGTGAATGTGATAGTGCAAAAATGGATGCTTGATGTGGTGAAGAGTTGGATTGAATGTTGAAGGGATGAATTTGAAGAAAGGATGGAGAAAAATGGCCATATTCAGGTTGGTCGACCAAAGGGGGTGTTACAACTTTACCTCCAATGAGAAGTGTAATGCCTCTACAGGTTTAGCTGCAAGAATCTGTGAGGCATGTAAGTGCACTGCACAAATGTTTGTGCACTGTGCGGGCGACCCTGACAGAAACACCTCCACCGACGCTCAAAATAGGTGCCAAGTGGGATGCACACAACGGGCTTAGGTGGAATTAAGCCTCCAATCTTGGTTTTCTAAGGTGGGTAAAGGAAAAAATAGGATTTGCACATAGGGTGCAAATTCACTCTTATACATTTTTCCCCCATGACATTAGCGAGCACGAATACTGATGAGTACTCGGTAAAGTAGATTAGGAAAGAGTGTAGGGTTAGAAATGTATACCTGAACCATCAAGGAAGTAGTACTTGGTCTGGCATACTTGAAGGTGTAGGAAAAGTGAGGGACTCCATAGTTGTTCGAAACTATGAAGTCAGAAAAACAAAGCATCTTACAGGCCCACAGACCTACAAGGAGGCAACCTCCAAGATCTCTCGCATGAAGGAAGCCCCATGAAGTAAGCGCCTTACAGGCTCGCAGACCTACAAGAAAGGTATCCCCCAAAAAATCTAGCATGGAGGAGACCCAAAGGAAGCACCCTATAGGCTCTCAGTCCCATAGGGAAGGTATTCTTCACAAACTCAAGCATGAAGAACACCCAAGGAAGCACCCTACAGGCTCTTAGTCCCATAGGGAAGGTATTCTCCATGAACTCAAGCATGAAGAACACCCAAGGAAGCGAACTCTATAGAGTCAAGAAGCGGCCATATAGGCAAGTAAGTAGATAGTCGTGCAAACCCTCAATGATTTGGAAATCTTTCAAAGGGGTCCCTTGGGAACCCTTCAAAAGGAGAGGGGTCCACTCAAGGGATGTGTTGTTTGAAAGGTAAGGTCTAGTCAGGCTACCCCTAAGCTAGACATGAAGACATGAAACGGATCTAGTCGGGTTGCCCTTGAGCTAGACACAAAGACGGGAATGGAATAAGTCTAGTAGGGATACCCCTAGGCTAGAAATGAAGAAATCCATTCGAGGTAAAGACTTTCAAAGAAGGGTCCTTGGGAACCTGCCATGAAGAAGAAGGGGGGTCCACTCAAGGGATAGATAGTTTGAAAACAAATATTCTTCTCTTCTCAAAGCGATCCATTATCAAGGAATCCTTTCAAAATATGTTCACTTCATCAAGGAATTCAAAAGGAAGAATATGCCCCCATGTGCGGGGAAGGTCTTCAAGTCCTCTCTTTACGAACCCGTGATGAAGGAAACATATCCCGTTAGGGATCCAAGTTGAGAATGCAATTCCAAAGAAAAGTTTGTGAAGATTTTCAACAAAAGATTCATTAACAACAAATGTATTTTCTAAAAATTGAATGTTAAAGAGAGGGTATTGTCACACATGAAAGGGACAACTCAAGCAAAGAAGAGAAAAAAAAGAAAAAAAAAAAGAAAGAGAAAATATAAAAAGAGGGCATAGAGGTTTAGCGGGATTAGATATGTCTGAGATCATAATAATAGGTAACTACAGTGCAAGGCCAAAGATCATCAATCCCCAACCAAATCAGGAAGAATGCACAGAAAATAAAAAATTGGGTTAACATGGATGGGAAGCCTAAATTCTCCGAACGCTTTGCATCATCCCCAATTAATCAAAAATCAGCATAAACATGGAAGAATGCGGATACAAATAAATTTTTTACGACACAAAAATCATGCCTATATCCAAGCACCAATAAGGGCGATGAGGGTAATCCATGCACACATAGTATGAGCACAGAGGAACACATCACAAAGCACACACATACAAGATCAAGAAAAGGGTCTCCTCCTAACATTGATTAGCCAAGAGGTCGTTCGCTTCCCAATCTAAGTCCTCATAAGGGGAAGGAGGACAAGCTTGCAATGGAGGGATGTCAATAGGAGGAGCATCCAATCCTCCCGCAACAAGGGCCAAGAAAGAGGTCCCCTCAAGGTCCTCTTCACCGAGCTCTTATGGAGTCAAGATCAGCGGCTTAGCGAAGATCATCAACAAGGCCAAAACCTCATCCATGGAATTTAACATACACCCCATAGGGGCACCATGTCTAGCCTTGGCAGACGGGATGGGTTGTGCTTGAGGTTCACCGAATGACTCGGGAGTGGTGATGAAATCAAGGGAAGTTGGGACTAGTTCCATCACTAAGATAGAGCAAGTCAACATGAGGCCACCTTGCAAGTGAGGCAAAATTTTCTTACGTCCTTCATTATCGGAAGGACTACCCTCTATTTCCTATTTTGTCAGAGAAGATGAAATCCCCACAAATGAGGCTAGTGGTGCAGAGGAGGAAGAGGAAAGAACCACAATGGACATGATCGAGGTATTAACCATGTCCACGGGCTTCAAGAAAGGTTGGATATTTGGAATGGACATTAGCAAAGGTGGCTCCATCGAAGGAGCAATGAACACCTATACCTGTTTAGGGTTAGGCACATTTGTACTCGCAATGGAAGCTGGGAGCAGTATAGGACTAGACTGGAGAGAATTAGAAGGAAGGTAGAAAGAAGACACTGCAAGAGGTTCTAAAATAGGGGCAGTCGCTTCTTCCTCCTTTCTTTGCGAGGCAACCTACTCAACCAAGAGGGCCTTTCATCGACACTTGCATTCACGTGCAATGCGGTTTCTACGACTCTTGGATTTAGAGGCCAGAATTTGCGAAGGGACAGAGGGTTCCTCCCAAACCGTGGGAATGTCCGCCACGACTATTTCCAATGGAGGGATAGATTCCTGCATGAGAGAGGGAGGAATAGGCTAAGGAGCGACAGGAGGAGTCAACTCGAGAGCCTCAATAGTGGGCCTCTTTCCACTCACTGCCTTAGGAGCAGGAGGAGTAGGAGGCCACATAGGTCAAGATAATGAGGACTCTCCTTGGGAGATGTTCTTCTTGTCATACCGAATGGGTCTAGGTTCTGTTGAAAAAGAAAGAAGTTCAAAAGCAGTGTGCTTAGGCTTTTTCCAAGCGGGCACCATAGGATTCTCCTATAGATGTGGAGAAAAACCTGATGGTACCTCAGCAGAGCGAGATGAAGCGCCAAACTAATTAGCAGAAGAGGAAGAAGGAGGATCATGAGACCACTTCTCTTCTTCCTTCTTTCGCGCCTTAGCGGCATTGTTGTCAGCCTTTAAGCAAACCCTATGTGAAACAACATAAGGTGAGGGAGGGTATCTCACTTTCAGTCTTAGACACCCCTTATAATTTTGATATTTTCGATGTAGAAGGTTCGTTCTAGGCAGAAGAGGACTAACGGGTGCAGGCCAAGAGTGGTCTAAGGGTAGCTGCCACGTGCAACTGGTGGTCTATAGCCAGTGTCATGGATTACATGCATGGGGCTCCATGGATAAATTTTAGACATTTATGCACGACAGAGGGTACCACATTCATCGCCACCAACCAAAGGATACCCAATTTTACCTTAGAGTTCAGACCCAGAGGTGATATCAAACAGGAGTTTCATGAACTTAGGTCCAACTAAGACCAACTGGATAATACTACCCAAAGGGAGTACAAAAATCCCGTCATGTGTGCGGATGGTTCTCATAGGAGCATCATACCCATCCTTTTGTAAAAAGTTTATTAACATAATCTCCTCTGTTATTATGTTCACCTGTGATGTAGGGTCAACGAGAACATTAGCTATGATGTTTTTGTTGATCCGTGTAGGAATGTAAAGAGGAGATGGTTCCCTGTTAAAGCCCATCAGTAGGTCATGTGAAGTGAAAGCTATACCGATACCATTATCAATAGGTTGCACAGAGGAGATGGGTTGGTGTAAGAAGGAAGCCATTACACACACTAGACAATGCTTTCACAGAGTCCCTAAAAGTTGACAGATAATATGGTGACCAAATTAAGGTTTCATCGTGTAATACCTTCAAAACCTTCTAATTATGCCAACTAGGGGTCATAGGTTGGGTTGTAAGGTGACAAACTTACAAAACTCACACCTACAAAAATCCTAGACTACGAGGAAAGGAACTGTTAGGATTACAAGGACGGAACCAAAATGGTTCACGTCGAGTTCACCATAAATATAAGAGAGGGGGACCATTGAGTGCAAGACCCTAGGTCACGGAGGGCCAAGATGCGAGAGGTTGCCCTAACTTACCTCAGCAAAGTGTATTGCAAGGGAGTGTGAGATGAGAATAACAAGGACTGTGAGCCCTCTTAGTTATTCTATAGACTTGAAACACAGTAAGAGGCTAAGCGAGCTAGTTTCTATGTCTAACACTAAGTCTCAAAAAGCTCTCTATCCAAGGACAGAAGTGTGGTCTCTAGATGTCAACGCGATGTGCTAGCATCTCAAAAGTGTGTTGTCTTTCGTACATCCATACAACAGTGAGGATGAGGTCAAACCAACAAAACTAGCTAACGGCCCAACAGACTAACTAAAGGGCCAAAATGATGTGATCAAATAAATAAAATACTCTCTAATATTATAAAGAAAATATGCAAGAGTAAAGAGAATAAGGAGGATCTCACTGTGGAATTCGTTCACCAGCTGACCCCTCGAAGAGCACGTACTCCTACACACAACAAGAAAGGGAAAATGTTGGGTGGCTGTATAGGGGCCTACCTCAGTCAAACCCCCGTTTAGGTGTTTCCACCTCCACGAACAACTAAGGAAATGAGATAAAGGAAATAAAGTAGTAAAGAGAAAAGAAGCACTACAAAATAGTGTTATGCTACTCAACCAAGTGATAGAGGAGAGGAGAGGGAAGCATACCACCTCCACCAAGAGCACTCAAGGCTACTTGGGGGAGAAAATGAGAGTACTCGAGCCTCTGCTGCAATGGTGTGGTCCCAAAATTTCTCTTTTGAAATGGAGTGTTGTGTTGGTTGCAATGGAATGCTTGAATGTTTTGAGTGAGTGAAAGTGAATGCTTGAGGGCTTGAAAGTGAATGTGATAGTGCAAGAATGGATGCTTGATGTGGTGAAGAGTTGGATTGAATGTTGAAGGGATGAATTTGAAGAAAGGATGGAGAAAAATGACCATATTTGGGTTGGTCGTCCGAAGGGGGTGTTACAACTTTACCTCCAATGATAAGTGTAACACCTCTGTAGGTTCAGCCGTAGGAATTTGCCAGGGATGTAAGCATGTCCCGTAAACATTTGCATGTTGCGTAGGCATCCCCGACATAAACGCCTCCACTGACACTCGAAACAAGCACCAAGTGGGATACACACAATGGGCTTCGGTGGAATTAAATCTCCAATATTGGTTTTCTAAGGTGGGTAAAGGCAAAAATAGGATTTGCACATGGGGAGCAAATTCACTCTTATATAGTGGGAAATAAAATTGTGTTAAATTTAATGAGTTTTACAAGATTGGATGGAACTTTGCACTTGGATTGTAATGATATTTTTAGAGCTATAATTATACTTTCATTAGCAAAATCTTTGTATTTTGTATCATTTATTTATGGACTCTCTAGAAAAATATGGATGTTCTTTTTGTGATAGCAGTTTGGAGTAAATTTAGAGAGTTTAAATAACTCATGGGGAATTAGACTAAAAATAATATCAAGGTTCTAAGAATAGAAACTAGTAGATAACTTTACTTTGTCAAGTTGGAAAGATTATATTAAAAAAATATAGCTATAGAAAAAATTCATGCATCTATCAATAAAATGGATTTGTGTTGAAATGATGAACAAAATATTAAAAAAAAAGAATAGAACCTACTCAATCATGCTAAGATCATGAATAGTAATTGTTATCTTATTGATCAACACATCTCATATGTCAACACTTGTTGATAAAACCCCAAAGGATATTTGAATGGGCAAGAAAACATTTTTCTAACATGTCAAAATTATCAGTTGTGATCCATATGTGCATGTGCACAAGGAGAAGAGGTCTAAGTTGGAATTTAAAACTAATCATGTTTCTTCATCAATTATAGTGAACACGTGAAAGGATACAACCTTAAAAATCTTGAGAGAATTAATACATAGCATATAGTTAGACTGGTATGTTCATATAGATAAAGTCTTCTCTTATTGAGCAACCTCGAGAGGAATAACAAAGGTGGTGTTATTTGAGCCATTCATGGCTTTGTATTTCTTTTTTCAAGTGAAAATGTGTTTTGAATACGATCTAGTGTTCACATATTCCTTTAAGTAATGTGTTATTTTAATCTTGGTCATTGATCTCTATTTTTTATTTGAGTCATTGATCCATAACGCTTTTTTGGCACCTTGTCTCTTAAAAGGGTCACCAGACTTTCATTTTGAGGATAGAGAAAATTTTTGATAATTGAAGGATTTTGTAATGAAAAATTCTTATTACTAAGTTCATTTTATGGTTTTCTCACCAATAATGAGATATTTTCTTTAGATTCTTTTAAATCTTCATGTAAATATGTCTATTCAAGTAATCTAATTCTTGAAAATTATAAGAAAGTATAAAATTCCTTTTATAATTATAGAAGGTATCATGAAATTGTTAATTTTAGGGTATTTATGTGCATTTATTTTATGATGCAAAATTTCCATTAAAGCTTGCAATATTTATGTGTAATTGTGAGAAGGTCTAATGAAGCATAGATCAACTATTTGATATATCACTATTTATTTGTATAAAAAATAAAATAAATCTCTAATGAGGATTTCTTACCCTTCTCTTTCTTACATTTATTTTTTCATTTTCTTTTGTAAAAATTCAAAATCTAAAAATGAAGTAAAGGATGTAAATGTTAAAAGTCTAAGGATGTGAAAATGTTATAGTTCTGAAATTATTTTCATAAGTTCCTTTGTGAAAATAGTATCCATAATGAAATGCTAGTTTAAGCTATAAGTCAACACTTGACATTTGAAGCCTTGGGAAAATTAAATTTTATTCTAGAATTTGATTTCCTTTCAAAAGAGCTAAATTTCACTTTTTAATTTTTCTGAGTCGATAATGTCATACAAAACATATAAAAAAAAGTAGTGGCAAAGAAAAGAAAGTGTAATGAAATGGTATATCCCAATTTTGATGTAGTGGAAAAAATATTGCCAACTACTCCTTACCCTAAGAAGGTTGGCACAACTATAAATTTAATGGTTTGTTCATCTTGTAGCCACTAATACATGGAGATGAAGAGATGTCACTTAAATATGTTATAATATCACTCAAGTACATTTGGGACCATCTACACATAAAGGTGATATACATAATTCTAAATTAATAGTTAAGATAATATAGAAAAAAAGGATAAGAAAGAAATAAAACAACAAGACGATTAAGTAAAAGTTTTAAATTTATATATCAATTCTATTATCTACCTAGCCTCTAGGAGATTTATCTTAAACTTCATATAGCACACGTCTTCAAGGTATAAGTTTTGATATTAGTAAAAAATTAGGAAAATATCAAGCTTATGGTATGGATTGAAAACTTCTTTTTATTGAAGAATCCATGAGGTTTTATGAATAGGTGTAAAAATAAGAAAAAAGAGATTGAATTTGAATCATACACTATAAGAAAGGAGAATGTAGTGTTTTACATAATAACTAAGGATGTAAAATATTTCGTTTTATGTGGGAAAATAATTTCTAAGGCTAAGAAAATAATGGAGATTATTTGTGGCATTTACTTTTTAGTGCTGGTTTGCTAGATTAGGTGGTCATATAGTGGAATAGATAGTGGTCTTGAATGATTTTATTGCATTAATGTTAAACTGTTAGGGTGTATTTGAGCTCTTGCTCTATATTTGTTGAGTGATGAGATTTGTTGAAGTTTATATGGATAAATAATGGTTGTAACCATAATGCACCAGCGTGAAATTTGACATATGTTTTATATTTGTTTTTCTTCCAATTTCTTATTTATAGATTCTCCCTATTCTTGTCATTCATTGATTTTTAGGGATTGTGCTCTACTCGAATGGTGATTGGGCATCTTCATGACATTTAAATTTTAAACTTATTTATGTTGTGATTTCTAAACCCTTCAATATAATTATATTTTTATAATCAGATTGGACCCTATAAAATGTCCCAATTAATTAATCTAAAAATATGATTTAGATGAATACAAGCGATAACACAATGTTGCACAATTAATTACTCCTTAAAATCATGAAATAAGATCTAGGCAGTAAATTTTAAGAAACTTCCATGACAAAAATATCTTGCACCGGATTGCAGATAATAAATTGCTCTTTATAACTACAGTTCGTAAAGCAGTACACTAACTACAAGATCTACAATGGAAATTTCCTCCAGGAAACGTTTTGAAAAAAAGGTCTCATTTCATTTTACACTGGTTCGAATAATCCTCTATTTTGGAGGACTTGCTGAGCGAGAGTACAGAAACAATAGTATGAATTGCAGAGACTGCAATAGCCACTTTCACCTGCCCTCTTTTGGGCAGAATTCTCCTCCTATTCCTGCTCTTGCATTCGACATTAAAACGGCTGTTCATATTATGAGATGCAGTAGCCATTAGCTGATCTTCAAATTAGCAGAAGATGCAAATACCCAACTGATCAGAATTCAGACCGAAAGCTTCCCTAAAGCTCTCAATGACTGCATTTACTATAGACGACCATGTAGGAATATATTTATAGGAATTTTCAGGCAGACTGATGAGAGTACATTAAAAAAACATGGATTATCTGTATCCGTGACGAATATGATTCCTCGACAGCTCTGCTAAATGGCCTTCGACGACAACGCCATGAAAATCAATGATATTCGCTGTTAATTGTCTTCTCACCGTAGTCAACACCTCACATGACAGGCTGCCTTGTTGGGAGATCCATTGACATGCAGATATGCAAAGATTTCATGACAGCCTGTATTTAGCATCCACGGCTAATAGATCAATAATTGGCATTCAAAAAATTGATATGAATCATTTCCTAGAAAGACTTGGAATAAGATTAATCTAATTTATCAAAAGAATTTGTGTAATCAGCCCTTACTGACTAACTCGTCCACCCAATGGCTGCTACAAAGAGGAAATCAGAAGAGAATCTTGTACTATTGCTGCCATAGAGAGAAATGGGCGCGTGGCGAAAGAGCAAGAAGAGACCATTATAAATCAGTGCGACAAGATACATTAATAAAATCAAATCGACAAGATGGCCTTAATAAAATCCTAATATGTCTCTGGATGTTTGTGGTTTTTTAAAGGACGTTTGTTGCTTTGGGAAGAGATGTGCCTTTTAAGTACGTACTGACTTGTTGTACGACATGACCAAGTACATTGAAACTTGAACTCTGCATGTACAGCTAGGTACTTTCTTTCAAGCGTCACGACACTTCTAAAAGTTGTCTTATATTAAAAATTTGGTATGGGAATAGACTCTTTGTGACGTGAAATGTGTGTTTTCTTATGTAAGTAATACTTAAGTGTTAACAGAGGTTTTATATTGGATTTGCCTGCAATCTGGTAGTGCGCAGGGTTCATGGCAGTGGAAAGGAGGAATCCCTCGTGGCTATGGACGAGGCGTAGGCTTCAGCAAAGAAATGCTTCTTTTGGCAGTATTTGGTTCAAGCAGGATAGAAGGCGCCTTTATGCTAGGAAGCATGGGAGATAGCACTGATTGGAGCCCACTCTCTTGAAGAAGATCATAAAAAATGCGTAGTGGTGCAGACTTAACGCCAAAAGTCTGTCCGGATTCCTCTTCGATTGATGAAAGATATATTTTTCAAACACCAAAGTTTTGTTTTTTGTTTTTTTGATTTTATATCATTTACAAGATCATTTTAACCATTTAATATGGGAGTACGAGTTTTAGGCTAAATTTACTGGGGCACTATCTCAACCTCATCTCTTATTATGTTGGAGCCTTGCACTTGATCTCTGGTGGGCTCATTTAGGACCATTTAACTTCACCAATAGACTAAGGGCCCATTGATACAAGCTCTAAATTGAAATTGAAAGTCTTTGTTAGCTATCACATGGTTACAAGTTTATGTATCCCACTAAGATAGTTTGGAAGATGTGAGAAGGTATTAGCAATTAAGTAGCACATATATAATTAATGGCAAGTTAAAATTTCAAGGTATTGTCCAAGAAATATTTCAAATATCTAAATGTGGAAACTCTAGAGTTTCATTAAAGAATTTTTTCAATTAGTTGAAAAATGTTGTATGAAAGATTGGATCACATTAGTTACAAAAATGTGAAGGCCTCAAAGTCCAAAGATTTAATTGAGGGACTTGAAGATTGTTCTTTGGATTTTGATTTCTATGAATAATGTATATGTGAGAAATACGATTGTGTTAAATTTAATGGGTTTTAGAAGATTGGATGGAATTTTGCACTTGGCTTGTAATGATATTTTTACAACTATAATTATACTTTCATTAGCAAAATCTTTGTATTTTGTATCATTTATTTATGGTCTCTCTAGAAAAATATGGGTGTTCTTTTTGTGATAGAAGTTTGGAGTAAATTTAGAGAGTTTAAAGAACTCGGGGGAATTGGACTAAAAATAATACCAATGTTCTAAGAATAGAAAATAATAGAGAATTTTACTTTGTAAAGTTGGACAGGTTATATTAAAAAAAATACAGCTACAGACAGAATTCATGCATCCCTCAATAGAATGGATTTGTGTAGAAATGATGAAGAAAATATTAATGGAAAAGGATATAAACATACTCAATCATGCTAAGATCATGATTAGTAATTGTTATCTTATTGATCAACACATCTCATATGTTAACACTTGATAAAACCCCAAAGGAGATTTGAATGGAAAATAAGGCATTTTTCTAATAGCTCAAAATTATAAATTGTGATCAATATGTGCATGTGCACAAGAAGAAGAGGTCTAAGTTGGAATTTAAAACTAATCATGTTTCTTCATCAATTATAGTGAACATGTGAAAGGATACAACCTTTAAAATCTTGAGAGAATTAATACATACCATATAATTAGAATGGCATGTTCATACAGATCAAGTCTTCTCTTATTGAGCAACCTAGAGAGGAATAACAAAGGTAGTGTAATTCGATCCACTAATGGCTTTGTATGTCTTTTTTCAAGAGAAAATGTGTTTTGAATATGATCTAGTATTCACATATTCCTTTAAGTAATGTGTTATTTTAATCTTGGTCATTGATCTCTATTTTTTATTTGAGTCATTGATCTATAACATTTTTTTTGGCACCTTGTCTCTATAAAAGGGTCACCAGACTTTCATTTTGAGGATAGAGAATTTTTTTGATAATTGAAGGATTTTGTAATCAAAATTTCTTATTACTAAGTTCATTTCATGGTTTTCTCACCAATAATGAGATATTTTCTTTAAATTCTTTTAAATCTTCATGTAAATATGTCTATTCAAGTAATCTAATTCTTGAAAATTATAAGAAAGTATAAAATTCCTTTTATAATTATAGAAGGTATCATGAAATTGTTAATTTTAGGGTATTTGTGTGCATTTATTTTATGATGCAAAATTACCATTGAAGCTTGCAATATTTATGTGTAATTGTGAGAAGGTCTAATGAAGCATAGATCAACTATTTGATATATCACTATTTATTTGTATAAAAAATAAAATAAATCTCTAATTAGGATTTCTTACCCTTCTCTTTCTTACATTTAATTTTTCATTTTCTTTTGTAAAAATTCAAAATCAAAAAATGAGGTAAAGGATGTAAATGTTAAAAATCTAAGGGAGTGAAACCCAATCATAAGATCAAGTAATATTTGATGATCATGTTATAGTTCTCAAATTATTTTCATAAGTTCCTTTATGAAAATAGTATCCACAATGAACTGCTAATTTAACCTATAAGTCAACACTTGACATTTGAAGCCTTAGGAACATTAAATTCTATTCTAGAATTTGATTTCCTTTCAAAAGAGGTAAATTTCACTTTTTAATTTTTCTGAGTTGATAATGTCATACAAAACATATCAAAAAAAGTAGTGGCAAAGAAAATAAAGTGTAATGAAATGGTATATCTCAGTTTTGATGTAGTAGAAAAAATATTGCAAGCTACTCCTTACCCTAAGAAGGTTGACACAACTATAAGGTTAATGGTTTATTCGTCTTCTAGCCACTAATACATGGAGATGAAGAGATGCCACTTAAATATGTTATAATATAACTCAACTACATTTGAGACCATCTACATATGAGGGTGATATGCATAATTCTCAATTATTAGTTGTTAAGATAATGGAAGGAATAAAAAAGGATAAGAAAGAAATAAAACAACAATATGATTATGTAAAACTTTAAATTTATATATCAATTCTATTATATAGACACCTCTACCTAGCCTTTAGAAGATTTATCTTAAACTTGATAGCACACCTCTTGAAGGTATAAGTTTTGATATTATTTAAAAAATAGGAAAATATCAAGCTTATGGTATGAATTGAAAACTTCTTTATATTGAAGAATCCATGAGGTGTGACTACTTGTGTAAAAATAAGGAAAAAGAGATTGAATTTGAATCATACACTATAAGAAAGGAGAATGTAGTGTTTTACATAATAATCAAGGATGTAAAATAGTTCTAGTTTTATGTGGGAAAATAATTTCCAAGGCTAAGAAAAGAATGAAGATTATTTGTGGCATTTACTTTTTAGTGTTGGTTTGCTAGATCAGGTGGCCATATAGTGGAGGAGATAGTGGACTTGAATGGTTTTGTTGCATTAATGTTAAACTATTAGGGTTTATTTGAGCTTTTTCTCTATATTTGTTGAGTTATGAGATTTGTTGAAGTTTATATAGATTCATAATGCTTGCAACTATAATGCACCAACATGAAATTTGACATGTGTTTTATATTTGTTTTTCTTCCAATTTCTTATTTATAGATTCTCCCTATTCTTATTATTCATTGGTTTATAGGGATTGTACTCTACTCAAAAGGTGATTGGGCTTCTTCATGACATTTAAATTTTAAACTTATTTATGTATTGACTTCTAAACCCTTCAATGTAATTATATTTTTATATTCAAATTGGGCCCTATAAAATGACCCAATTAATTAATCTAAAAATATGATTTAGATGAATACAAGTGATAAGACAATGTTGCACAATTAATTACTCCTTAAAATCATGAAATAAGATCTAGGTAGTAAATTTTAAGAAACTTCCTTGACAAAAATATCTTGCACCGGATTGCAGGTAATAAATTGCTCTTTATAATTATAGTTCGTAAATCAGTACACTAACTACAAGATCTACAATGGAAATTTTCCTCTAGGAAACGTTTTGAAAAAAAAGTCTCATTTCATTTTACACTGGTACAAATAATCCTCTATTTTTGAGGACTTGCTGAGCGAGAGTACAAATATAATGGTATGAATTGCAGAGACTGCAATAGCCACTTTCACCTACCCCATTTTGGGAAGAATTCTCCTCCTATTCCTGCTCTTGCATTCAACATTAAGATAGATGTTCATATTATGAGATGCAGTAGCAATAAGGTGATCCTGAAATTAGCAGAAGATGCAAATATCAAACTGATCAGAATTCAAATTGAAATCTTCCCAAAAGCTCTCAATGACTGCATACACTATAGATGACCATGTAGGAATATATTTATAGGATTTTCAGAAAGACTGATGAGAGTACATTAAAAAAACATGGATTATCTATATCCATGATGAATATGATTCCTTGACAACTCTGCTAAATTTCCTTCAACGACAACACCATGAAAATCAATGATATTCACTGTTGATTGTCTTCTCTCACTGTTAGTCAACACCTCACATGACAGGATGCCTTGTTGGGAGATCCATTGACATGCAGATATGTAAAGATTTCATGACAGCCTGTATTTAACATCCATGGATAATAGATTAATAATTGGCATTTAAAAAATTGATATGAATCATTTCACAGAAAGAATTGGAATAAGATTAATCTAATTTATCATAAGACTTATGTGTAATCAGTCCTTACTGACTGACTCATCCACCCAATGGCTAATTCAAAAGGGGAAATCAGAAGAGAATATTGTAGTATTGCTAGCATAGAAATAAATGTGCGCATGGCGAAAGAGCGAGAAGGGGCCATTACAAATCAGTCCGACAATCGATACATTAATAAAATCAAATTGACAAGTTGATCTTAATAAAATCTTAATGTATGTGGATGCTTATGGTTTTTTAAGGACGTTGTTTCTTTGGGAAGAAATGTGCCTTAAGTACGTACTGTACATGTTGTACAACATGACCAAGTACATTGGAACTTGAACTCTGCATGTACAGCTAGGTACTTGCTTTCAAGCATCACAACACTTTTAAAAGTAGTCTTATATTAAAAATTTGGTATGTGAATAGTGTTGGAATATTTAATCTTGAGCAACAATGAGAAAGTGCATTTAATGTACAGTCAGGTGAGATCCGTTGGGATCCTCCAACCCCTCTGTCATGTCTACCATGCTGGCCAGTTAATATTTGGTAGCAAATTAATTGTGGTGGTTGAATTTGAATTGGGCGCCAGTTTTCAGAAAGGCAACAAAAGACAAAAGAATAGAATAGAATGTTAATTTTGTAGAAGGAGAAAGTTAGTTTTTGCAGCAGAAAATAAGGAGAAATGTTCAACAAAATAGAATAGAAGGGAATGTTGAGGAGATCCTGCAGCAGTAGAAGACATTGACAGAGAGCAGTGATCTAGTGCTCCAGAATATCTCCAGCACGCAGGCAGCAACATAGAAAGGTCCAGTGCGCCAAAATTTGCACAGTATTTTGTATGAAGTGAATACAAAGCTTTAAGCTCCGAGTTTTTGTATGTAAACATTTTGAATGTAATCTTTTGTGAATGAATGAAATCAAATATATTATTCTGCCTCCTTGTCTTGTTGTCTCCATTATTTTCTGTGTTTTCATTCTTTGCCCACTTTAGTTGGGGTTTATTTTCCCAAAAAATTGGTATTAGAGCCCTAGTTTTCTGGGCAGTGAAGAAAAGCCTTAGATTTTATTTGGGTATTTTTCCCCCCCATTTAACAAAATGGCTGGAGGAGACAATAGGTGTTGGCAGTAGCCACCCATATTTGATGGAAAAAATTATGACGTCTGGACAAAGAAAATGAAAACCATTTTCATAGAAAATGATTTGTGGGAGGTAGTTGCAAATGGATTCATAGATATGACTGACCCAAATGCATTTGCAGCATTGAACAATGCTCAAAAGAACTAGTTAAAGGAGACAAGGAAAAATGATGCCAAAGCCCTCAGTTTGATTGAGGAAGCCTTGAAAGAGGATATCTTTCCTTGAATAGCAGCAACTAGTTATTCAAAACAAGCATGGGAAATACTTCAAACCACCTGCAAGGGGACTGATAAAGTCAGGTCAGTGAAACTCTAGCTGCAAAAGAGAGAATTTGAGACCATGCAGATGAAGGACATCGAGTCCATTTAAGATTTTCATACAAGGGCTTCCACCTTGATTAACAAGTTGAGGATAAATGGAGAAACCATGGAAGAGCAGAAGATTTTGGAGAAGATTCTCAAAAGTTTACCCACAAAATTTGACCCAGTGGTTATTGCCATTGAAGAGGCCAAGGACCTCTCAACATTATTAGTTGATGAGTTAATGGGTTCACTTCAAACCCATGAACAACGCCTAAATAGGTCTACAAATTCTTCCCAGGAACAAGCCTTCAAAGCACAAACCAATATGAGAGGCAAGGGAAGAGGGAGAAATGGTAGAGGAAGAGGTCAAAGAGGCAGAGGTAGAAGTAACTTCAGAAGAGGAGGCTCAAATAGTCAAGAGGAGGCCAACACCTCCCAATCAAACTTCCAAAACACAAATTAGAATAGTAGCTCAAATCAAAGATCTGATCTTAGAGCAATGTGTAGTGTTACTACTGCCACAAGTATGGTCACTGTGCAAGTGAATGTAGGAAGAAACAACCTGACCAAGGGAGTCAAAATACAAACATGGAAAACAAGAACAAGACTCAAAATGAAAAATAGTTACAAGTTTTTATTGCATGCAATCTTGCAGAACAAGGCAACACTGAAGTTTGGTACTTGGACAGTGGCTGTAGCAACCACATGAGTGGTAACAAAAAATTATTTGCCTCCATTGACCACAACATTAAGTCTAAAATCAAGATGGGGAATAATGAGAAGGTTCCAGTCATGGGCAAGGGAATAGTGTGCCTACAAACCAAACATGGTGAAGAAAGCCAACTTCATGACGTCTTCTATGCACCAGGAATGAAACACAATCTCTTGAGCATTGGATAGATGGTCTAAAATGGATATAGAGTGCTAATGGAGAAATGGAAATGCATCATCTACGACAAATATGGAATCAAGAAAGTTATGGCAGCGGTTCAAATGACAAAGAACCGAATGTTTCCGCTCAAAATGCAAATCTTAGCAAAGTCAACAAGCTTGCAGCAGTTAGCCTTCAAAAAAGTCATCCAAGACCCATCCAAGATTTGGCATTTGAGGTATGGGGCATTTTAGTTATTCTAGTTTAAATATTTTAGCTAAAAAGGATATGGTTAGGGGCCTACTAGGAGTTGTAGAGCTTGATGGAAAGTGTGAAGCATGCATCCTAGGTAAACAACATAGGCAACCCTTTCAATCAAGGCACTCTAGGAGAGCTAAAGTACCATTAGAGTTGGTGCATTCAGATTTGTGTGGTCCCATGAAGACCCCAACCCTAGGAGGAAATGTTTATTTTATGACACTCATAGATGACTATAGTAGAAAAATATGGGTGTATTTTTTGAAGAAAAAATCAGATGCATTTGAGAAGTTCAAAGAGTTTAAGGCCTTGGCTGAAAAGAAAAGCGGCCACTATATCAAAGTCCTCAAAACAGATAGAAGGGGAGAGTATATCTCTCAAGAGTTTATGAATTTTTGCACTTGTCTCAAGGTATTCAGAGACAACTCATAGTCTGGTATACTCCACAACAACATGGAGTGGCTAAAAGAAAGAATAGAACCATCACATAAATGGCAACAAGCATGTTGAAGGAAAAAGGTTTGTCTAATGAGTATTGGGGTGATGTTGTAGCAACAACAGTCTACATCTTGAATAGGTGCCCCATAAAGGCCGTTTGTGATAGGATCCCACAAGAAGCATGGACGAAATGCAAATGGAGTGTTGAGCATTTGAGAATATTTGGATGTGTGGTAGATGCACTCGTGTCAAAAGAGAAAAGGAAAAAATAGATGACAAAGGTGAAAAATGCATTTTCATAGGCTATAGTGAAGTATCCAAAGCCTACAGATTGTGCAATCCCATCACCAAGAAAGTGGTGATCAGCAGGGACGTTGAATTCATTGAAAATGAATCATGGGATGGAACAATGGATAGCAATATGGGTATTTTAGTCTCAATACCCTTTGAGGATGAAGAAGTTGCAAAATTCAGATGCGTTGGAAATCTACAGCAAACTAACAGCTCAAAAAACAATAGCAGCAACTCTGGAAATCCCCAGCAGGGAAGATGCTTTGGAAACTTTCAGCAGGGAAGTTGCTCCAGAAACCTACAACATCAACCTTCTTCATCAATCTAGCAGTCAAGTAGCTCTAGAAATTTTGACCCTACGCTTGCATCATTGATGCCACAAAAGACTAGAAGCATGAGGGAAATTTATGACAACATAAGGTATGATGATTTTGATGAGAATTCAGATTTTGCTATGTTTTCTTATAGTGATCCAATGTATTTTGAAGAAGCTGTCAAAGAAGAAAAATGGTGTAAGGCCATGGATGAAGAGTTGGATGCTATAGTGAGAAACAAAACATGGGAGTTCGCTGATTTACCCAAAGGGAAATTAGTCATTGGTGTTAAGTGGGTCTATAAGACCAAATGCACTATTAATGGTAAGGTTGAAAGGCATAAAGCAAGGCTTGTTGTTAAGGGATACAAACAACAGCCTAGAAGAGACTACGATGAGACATATGCACCAATTGCAAGGCTGGAAATAGTGTGGGTAGTCCTAGCAATTGTAACCCAACACGAATGGAAATTATTTAAAATGGATATAAAATCATCCTTCTTGAATGGAGTGCTGAAACAAGAGGTATATGTGGAGCAACCACCTTGCTACAAAGTCCTAGGGAAAGAAGACAAATTCTACAGGCTCTGAAAAGCTCTTTACAGGCTAAAGCAAGCACCATGGGCATGGTACAACATAATTGACTAGTACCTTATGAGCAATGGCTTTAGCAAAATCGGTAGTGAGCCCACACTCTACATCAAGGCAACCAATGGTGAGATTCTTATTGCTGTTTTGTATATAGATGATTTAATTTTTATAGGAAATAGTAATATTTTCATTGTTGATCTCAAAGAGGCAATGAAAAATGAGTTTGAAATGATAGACCTAGGTTTGCTAAAATATTTCCTAGGCATAGAGGTCCAAAAAATAGATCATGGTATCTTTATTTCACAAACAAATTATGCTAAACAATTCTTGAAGAGATTTAGAATGTTGGATAGAAAACCAGCCCTAACCCCAACAGCTACAGGTCTTAAATTAAGCAAAGAGGACATCAGTAGTGATGTTAACCCAACCCTCTACAAGAGCATGGTTGGAAGCCTCATGTATTTGACAACAACAAGACCAAATTTGATGTACGTGGTAAGCCTGATTTCTAGGTTCATGGAGCAACCTAAGGACACACACTGACAAGCAGGAAAAAGAATTCTAAGGTATGTCAATGGAATGAAAGGCTATGGCATTATGTATACCACCTCTAAAGAGTTTCAACTGGTTGGGTACACAAATAGTGATTGGGTAGGAAATGTAGATGTCAGGAAGAGTACATCAAGATATTTGTTCCACATGGGTTTAGGAGCAATATCATGGGATTAAAGAAGAAAACCATAGTTTCTCTCTCCACAGTCGTAGCAGAATACATAGTAGCAAATGCAGTAGCATGTCAGGCTATTTGGCTTAGAAGAATCCTTGCAGGTTTGAATGAGCAGCAAGAAGATGGTATAACCATATTTTGTAATAATGTATCTTCTATTGCATTGACTGAGAATCCCATCTTTCATGGACGAAGCAAGCACATTGAAATCTACTACCATTTCATAAGGGAGTTGGTGGAGCATGGAGAGATTCAACTACATTATTGCAGATCTAAGTAGTAGCTCGCTTATATTTTCACAAAGGCATTGTCAAAAGAATCCTTTGAATGCCTAAGAAATAGGCTTGGTATGTAGGAATGCACCAGAACTTTAGTTCTAGAAAACACAGAAAAGTGTAGATGCTCCATAAATTCAGTTCTGGAAACTCAGAAAGGTGCCAGAAATCAGAACAGGTAAAAATGGGTATGCTCTCGAAACTTTGTGGCGATCCTCTAGAATCTTTGTTCCGATGCTCCGGAAACTTCATAGAGTGATGAAAAATAGGGACTGGTGCTCTAGAAACTTTGCTCCAAAAATTTTAGATGATGATGAAAAGTAGAATGGCTCAGGATTAAGGGGGAGTGTTGGAATATTTAATCCCGAGCAACAACGTGAAAGTGCATTTAATGCATAATCAGGTGACATCTGTTGGGATCCCCCAACCCCTCTGTCGTGTCTGACAACCATGCTAGCCAGTTAATATTTGGTAGAAAATTAATTATGGTGGTTGAATTTGGATTGGGCGTCAATTTTTGGAAAGGAAACAAAAGAAAAAAGAATAGAATATAATGAACTAATTCTATAGAAGGAGATAGTTAGTTTTTGTAGCAGAAAACAAGGAGAAATGTTCAACATAACAAAATAGAAGGGAATTTTCAGGAGATCTGCAGCATCAGAAGACATTAACAGAGAGCAGTGCTCTAGTGCTCTGGAATATCTCCAGCACGTAGCAGTAGCACAAAAAGCTCTAGTGCGCCAGAATTTGCGCAACCTTTTGTACATGAAGTGAATACAGAGCTTTAAGCTCTGAGTTTTTGTAGGTAAACATTTTGAATGTAATCTTCTTTGAATGAATGAAATCGAATATATTCTGCCTCCTTGTCTTGTTGTCTCCATTATTGTCTGTTTTTTCATTCTTTACCCAATGTAGTTGGGGTTTATTTTCCCAACAAATAGTCTCTTTGTAATGTGAAAAAGTATGTTTTCATATCTAAGTAATACTTAAAAACTTTGTTAATAGAGATTTTATATTGGATTTTCCTGCATTCTAGTAGTGTGTAGGGTTCATGGCAGTGAAAAGTAGGAATCGCCCGCGTTTATGGATGAGGCATGGGCTTCAAAAATGAAATGCTTCTTTTGGTAGTGTTTGGTACAAGCAGGATAGAATCACACCTTTATGCTATGAGCATGGGAGAGACCACTAATTGGAGCCCACTCTCTAGATCATCATCATAAAAAATGCATAGTGGTGCAGACTTAATGCCAAAAGTCTCTTTGGATTCCTCTTCTATTAATATTTAAGAGTTTTTATTTTTATTTTTTATTTTTTTAGGATTTTATATTATTTACAAGATCATTTTAATCATTTGATATGGGAGAACGAGTTTTAGGCTGAAATTTATTCTGTTGAGATCCAAAGATTGAGAAGTATCTATTCCACTAAATTTACTAGGGGCACAATCTCAACCTCATCTCTTATGATGTTGGAGCCTTGCACTTGATCCTTGGTGGATTCATTCAAAACTATATTCAACTTCACCAATAGACCAAGGGCCCATTGATACAAGATCTTAATTAAAATGAAAATTCTTGTTAATTATCACTCAGTAACAAGCTCATATATCCCCTAAGGTAGTTTGGAAGAATGTGCGAAGATATTAGTAATTAAGCAGCACATGTATAATTAATGGCAAGGTAAAATTTCAAGGTATTGTCCAAGAAATATTTCAAATATTCGATTTTAGAAATTTTAGAATTTCATTAAATATATATTTTTTAATTTGTTGAAAAATGTTCTATGGAAGATTGGATCACATTAGTTACAAAAGTGTGAAGGTCTCAAAGTCCAAAGAATTGGTTGAGGGACTTGAAGATTGTTCTTTGGATTTTTATTTCTATGAACAATGCATATGTGGGAAATAAAATTGTGTTAAATTTAATGATTTTTACAAGATTGGATAGAAATTTGCACTTGGCTCGTAATGGTATTTTCAGAACTATAATTTTATACTTCATTTGTGAAATATATTTGTATTTTATATCATTTATATAAGGATTCTCTAGAAAAACATGGGTGCTCTTTTTGTGATAGAAGTTTGGAGCGAATTTAGAGAGTTTAAAGATCTCATGGGTAATTGGTCTAAAAAGATCATCAAGGTTCTAAGAATAGGAAACATTAGACAATTTCACTTCACAAATTTGGAAATATTATATTAAAAAAAAGGTATAGCGATTGAAAAAATTCATGCATCCCTTAATAGAATGGATTTGTGTAGAAATGATGAACAAAATATTAATAGAAAAGGATAGAAACATACTCAATCATGCTAAGATCATGAATAGTAATTGTTATCTTATTGATCAACACATCTAATATGTTAACACTTGCTGATAAAACCCCAAAGGAGATTTGAATGAGCAAGAAGACATTTTTCTAGCATCTCAAAATTATTAATTGTGATCAATATGTGCATGTACACAAGGAGAAGAGGTCTAAGTTGGAATTCAAAACTAATCATGAATGTTCATCAATTATAGTGAACATGTGAAAGGATACTATAGTGTATAAAATTGCATAACTTAACAATTTCACATTATGTTTTGGCCCCCCTAAATTATCGAGCTTAATTGACCTCCAAATTGCCTAAAATTATGTATTTTGGAGCCCATTTGTACCCCTTTTTAATAAATTGCAAGCATTCAATAAATACATCCACCTCATATGTTGTCCCTGACATTAAGTGTCCAAGAAATTTGGGCCAAGACACATTTTCCCATGGATGAATGGGTACCCTTTCTTAGCTAGGACCCATTTTTGGACATGTTGGAGTGGCCATTTTAAAATTCAAAACCCCAGTTGTAAATGTCACCTATCGAGATCTAATTTTTGATAAATTAAATAAATGCCTATAAATACCTAGTTATTGCATCATTTGAGATCTATCTAGCAAGAGGTGAATATTAAGAACATTCAAGATCAAGTCAAGATCAACATTATTAGAGTTTCATTGCAACAAATCATAATCCAAGCATCATGTCAATGTGTTTGTGAGTTTATGTTATCATGTTATCATTATTTTTTGAAGGATGACATCTTTTTGTAGGTCTCCAAAGCATTCAAGTATTCAAGCAAGAAAGATCCAAATCCTTGAGGAGATGTGTATGACTACATTCCTTTAAGGTGACCATTGAGGGGTGGTGAGTTGTATCCCATTGTGATTTCATCATTCCTTCCTTTCTATTATCATTTATCCATCAAAATTTTCTATTGTGGAAGTGGAAACACTTACCTAGGATTTGACTAAGGCAATCCCCATATGGCAGAACATTTTCCCTCTTTGAATGTGTAGGTTACATGTTTAAAGAGGATTGAAGGGGGTTTGAAGATATATTTCAATGTATTGTTGCATTTGTTGTCATGCATCTTGTCAAGCCACATAAACTCATTTATAGAAATATTTGACAATTTTCCAACAGATTTGTAGGTGGTAATCCAAATCTCAAATCCGACATCAAAGGACCCTAAAAGTTGGTTAGGACACCCCTACAAAGACCCATTCACCCAAGGGTGACCTAGTCCTCCTATAGTGTTTGAAACCAACTTTTTTGGGAAGGTACATATCACTTTACACTTTCTTGACCCACCTACAATCTACAATTTCAGTCTATGCATTTCCCAAATATTGAATTTTTCATATTAGGTCATATAGTTCAATTAGGGTAATCACTCCAAATCATATCCAATTCATTCCGATACTTAATTAGATGTAAATCTAGATCTGATTGTCTCACCTTCATGGTTGATAGTCAATCTATTCACCTTGTTGATCTACATCTAAATGAAACTTGGAAAAAGGCCACCATTGCATCCTAGGTTCTTTGCATTTAGGGCCTAGGATCCATTTTTCTATATTTGATTTTGGTGAATCTAACATTTGACATCATAACTTTCTAATTTGGTAGTCTTCCAAACCCTAGATCTAGGCTTTGTATTACATTGTTTGCATTTCTCATTTAGGGTTTCATATTTACATCATAAAGCATAAAAATTAAAAAAAAATTGCATCACATATTACATCATAGGTTTCACTAGGGTGTGTTTCAGTCATTTAGATCAGATTTATATTTATATTGCATTCACTAAATGGTTAAAATTTGAAATTGTTCATTGCATGTAAATTGCATCTTTCATTTTAGGTTAAAATCAAGTAAAAAATTGCATAGTTGTGTTTGAAAATTGCATAAAATCATCATTCTCAAAATTTTGCATCCTCAAATCAGTCACTATTGCAATTTAGATCTAAAATTTGCATTCAAAACTTGTCAAAACATTTTCACCTTTGTTGCACTCTTGCATTTTGCGTTGCCTTGTCTTAAATTGAGCAAAATCTAGAAAAACATCAATTGTTTAACCTATTTGTAACTAGAGATGGTAACATTCAAAACCAACATAAAAAATCATATTTTTATTTTTTTGAGCCCCTATTAGGGACTCAGATGCCCTTGGGCATCCCTATCCTATTAGGGGTGTCTCAAGAAAATTTTGCACAAGTTTTTTTTTCTCTACATTATTAGTCTATTTTTGCTTGCAATTGTCTAATTTGAAGTTCTGGAAAAATGTTATGGCATATGCAAGAAAGGTGTCATTTTGCTTGATTTATTGCAAATTTGGGAAAAATTGTTGCATTTCAATATTACAAATCATCAGATATATAGGAAAATTGTTTACATTTTCAAAAGCATTGCATAATTTGGGTACATTAGTTTTTATTTTTGCATAAATTCAAAACCCTAGGTTATTACAACAAATTTCAAAATCCATAAGACAACTAGAGACATGTTTTATTTTCAAACATATGGTTTTAATAGGGTCAAACATGAATTATATTATTGTAATCTCCCTACTTATGAGCATATTATAAGGAAACAAAATGAAACCAATAACAAGCATGTTAGTCACTCTCCCAATATCTCTCTCATTTGTGAGAATGTTTTGGTGCAAGAGGATGAAATCAAGGAAAATCATAATTGTTCTTCTCCCAATACCTCTCTTACTTGTGAAGAAGGTACCTTGGTGTTAGAATAATCAATCATTGAGTGTCATGAGGAACATGTGTTTGTACCTCTCCTAATACTTCTCCCATTTGGGAAGATATTATGGCACAAGAGAATGAAATCATTGACACATTTCTTAATATCACTTCGCTTAGTATTCATTCATCTCTCGATATCTCTCCCACTTGTGAGAATTTTTTGGTGCAATAGGATTCAACCATAGAAAATCATAACAATCATAGTTTTTCTTCTCCCGATACCTCTTCTACTTGTGATGAAGGTAGCTTGGTGCTAGAACACCCAATCATTGAGTGTCATAAGAATCTTTTTTTGTTTATCTCCCCCTACCTCTCCTACTTGGGAAGATATTTTTGGGAAAGAGGATGAAATCATTGATACATTTCTTTCAAAAGGTAGTAATATGTCTTTCTTAGATGATGATACTAAGGTCGCCTTAGATCCCCCCTCTATAGAAGATCATCAATAAGAAATAAAATCCGTTTAGGTTATGAACACACAATTGGACATTAAACTCTCTTGATTATTAGACCTCCTAAACTAAGATTCCTCTAATTATTGGACCTCCTAATTCATCTCCTAGGTCACCTCTCATTATAGGACCTCCTAAACCTCATGTGACCATATCCTAATCTTTGTAAAACAACTTACTAGTAATCATGTGCGTGTCGCAAGAACCAAGTTATCACATAGTTTCTCACACATATAACACTAGAAATAATAAGCAACCAAGACAAACACAAGCTATTTCATCATCGATACCATTCCTACAACTTATTTTTCCTAGTGCCCCTCGTTTACCTCAACATAGTGGAATGGAGTTTGACCTTGTAGAATAACTTCACAACATTCCTTCTAAGATCTCCCTTTGGGATTTGATTCAAACATCACCTACTTATCATGGAATTCTTTATAAAAAATTACAAAAAGTTGTCATCCCTCCTAGTTCACAACCAAATGATGTGGCCACTTTTATTGAGAATATGAATTCACCTAGTATGGACATTGTCTTTCATCAAAGTGAATTAACTCCTTTGGAAATGCAAAATAAAAATGATGCTTTGATGATATTAGCTGTTATTAAAAAGGTTGGGATTAGGCATACCCTTGTTGATAATGGTTCAAGGCTTAATGTTTGTAGTGTGAACCTTTTGGATAGAATTGGAGTAGATAAGACTAAAATTCAACTAGTTGATTTTTCTATTAGTGGTTTTGGTAATGTGGGAAAATAACCACTTAGTGTGATAGCATTTCCTGTTAAAGTTGGCAAGGTTAAATTATAAAATCCTGTTCATGTCATGCCCCATGACCTTTCATATAATCTTCTCATGGATAGACCATGGATTCATGAAATGAATGGAGTGCCATCAATGCTACATTGTCTAATGAAATACACTTACAAAAACAAGGTTTACATGATAAAAGATGATCCTAAATCTAAAAAATTTCTTGTAAACTGAAACAAGAATGAAGAATCCTCTTAGAAAATTTACACCAGCTAAAAAAGTGGAACCTTTAGAAAAAATGAGTGTCTTTCATCGGTGACAAATTTGCTAGATGATGATTCAGGACCATTATATTTCACACCTACATTCGATGGGGGATACAAGCTTATACAACCAAAATTTGGAAAAGAGAAAGAAGCTGCCATGATATCAACACAATCTAAGTCATCGAAAGAATTTGAATCTAGAAATTTTAGCAAAGAATAAGTAAACACAAATTAAACATCTACATATGATGAACATGATCATGAAAATACACCTTCTTTGAAAGAAATGCAAGCTATTTATGGAAGAGGTTATCAACTTTTGAAAGAATGTGGCTATAAGGGAAAAGAATGTGGTGTAAGAGAACAAGGTATTTGTATCTCTATAGAACCTAACATGCAAGAAACAACAAGAGGTCTTAGTTATTGTCATTCAAAAACATCAAAAATATCTTCACTTAATCAATAGTATTAGTTGTTGCTCCTTGTCATGTGGTAGTTATAGTATCATAATATATTCACTACCATACATGGGAGTATAAACTTAGCTTTATGAAATCATATTTCATCTTGTAAGGAGAAGCATATCATCATCCATTGGGATCACCTTTTTCCTTACACTCGGGGACCAAGGGGTTAGGGAGCCTTGTCCTAGGTGCATTCCTTCTAGCAAGGGATCCCCTTTGTGTCTCCTTAAAATGTTAATATAGCTCAAGTACACTAACATTGTAAGGGGGGCATATGATCCCCCGTTTATTGTCTACATAAAAATGGTCCCTTCTTAGTGGTGGTAGCATACATCTCCTAAGTGTGACCTTGTCAACCAAAGTGTGGCCTCCTTAATCCATATGATGTGCCTCCTTTGTGGTAATATTGGACTTGGTGTCTTGCAAGATTGTGACCTTTCTTGACATGTGACTTTCTCCAAGTAGTGGTAATACTGTGGTTGGTGTTCACTAGCGTGATATTTTCTATTCCTTGACTAGTCATCTCTTGGTGGTGATGTCATGTGTGATGTCCCTAATGAGTGACCTTTCATGCATCTTTCCCCTTTGACGTTACAATGGGGTAAAGAAATAAGAGGAATTAAGAACTAAATTCAGCTTGGTCTTTGTGTCAATCTGGAGATCATAGTCTTGTGAAAGATGTCATGGCTATTTGCACAAGGGCTGCACACAATGAGATGAGTGGGGATGAATGCATATATGAAAATAAATCTATTGCAAATCAAATTGATCCTAGCGACAGGAACTACACACATAACAAACTCTAAAATAAAACAAACGATTTATTAAAAAAAAACCTTCTCATAAAATCAATAATACTGAAATCAAAATTTAATGAACTGATACAAACTAAATCTCAAACCACAAAATGTTTGATCACACTAAACTACTGAAGTTCAAATTACATGATTATTACAGTTTAAAATCTAAAAAGGAACAACACACAGAAAATAGAAACATCACCAAGCTTCCTCGAGGAGTGAGCCCTTGCCCCCAATTCACATGGTGATAGAATGAAGCCTTCCTACACGAGTCTGATCATACAAATGCTGATTTTATTTATTAGAAAATAATGTTATCACTTACACAAATGTCTTATAGAAAATTTGCTCACTAATATGTGTACAAAAATCTACATCTATGAAATCTATCCTCCTTTCCAATCCATATTATGCTACTTAGATATGCGTAACTCATAACAACAAGGTATAAAAATACAATTTTCATTGGATTTTAGCCAAAAAACTTGATATGAGTTGTTTACATTGCTTGTTGGCCAAGAACTCTATTACACCCATGGCATAACTGGCCACATAATAAAATCATGTTTGTTTCAGTAGTAACTAAAATAGGAATGACATATATTGTTAATTTTCTCCTCCACACATGATTTGGTAGAACATATCCACCAATTGAAAATGGTACTTCAGTTACAACAACAAGCAAAAATAAGAAATACATAGAGATTGGTTTCTTCCCAATGGCTGACACATGCTCATTTCTATTTGGCCTGCATTCCTAATTAGTGTATCCACTTGTAGAAGTCACAAATTAAGCTGGAAGGACAATGTTGATTGATAGAAAGGCTCCTGTAGAGAAGGTGATGGGAATATTATAGAAATTTCACATTCTTCTCCATGTTGCAAAATACATTTTCCAAGACTTGAAATCGTAATGCTCATTAGTAAACTCAATGAATAATTAAATTTTTCATTTTTATCCCTAAACAATATTAAATGCTACTTATATACATTTAATCATATGAAACGTAAAATGGTATGATGTGGATCAGAAATGGAATGAGGGAATGGGTATGAAGGCATATGAAATTGTCTAAACTATGGCATAAATAAGTTCATGTAATTGGCTCTCATCAGTTATCATTACACCCCTTGAGGTTCTGGACTTGTTTTATCATTATTTTTTTGCACCCTCTGAGGTGAGTTTTATTACACCCCCTAAGGTGAGTTTTATTGCACCCCCCGAGGTGAGTTTTATTGCACCTCGTGAGGTGAGTTTTATTGCACCCCTTGAGGTGAGTTTTGTTTTACCCCCTAAGGTGATTTTTGTTGCACCCCCTAAGGTGATTTTTTGTTGCACCCCCTGAGGTGAATTTTATTGCACCCCTTAAGGTGAGTTTTATTGCACCGCCAAGGTGAGTTTTTGTTGCACCCCCCGAGTTGAGCTATTACCATATAGTTCATGGATTCAACATAATGGAGCTTGTTGGGTCATGAACTTGAGCATCCCATTTTAACATAGCCACCCAACCTAATACAACTTGCTTGCTAATGGGGCCATGTATGCCATGAGTGATGTGTATGACTTCAGTCCTCATGGAGAATTTTTGTTATTCAATGGATGATGTTTGGTAATTGAGACAATTTAAGACTAAGGTCTCTTTGCCTTATCGAACCGAATCCTTTTAGTACTAACCTTATGTTTTGTGTCATGTATTTCCATGTGTATTCTTCATGTCTACATCATGTTTGTACATCATGTTTGTGTTCATTTTTTTATCATATTTATGTTCCATTGTATCAAGTGTTTTCATCATGTATGCTTCATGTTTTCTAACATGTATGTTTTTGTATCTTGTACATTATTTCATATCATACATGTGTCTATGTTTCTTTGTTCTTATGTTGGTTTACCATGTGATCTTGGATCCTAGGGACTTGAGAGCTCCCCCCTAGATCCTTTGTCATCCAATCTATTCAATATTTGGAGAATTAGACCCCTCTTGACTTATTTTTCTACTTTAGTGTGAGTCTGAGCATAAGTTCATACTCTCACTAAAGTGAGGGATAAATGTAGTGTAGAAAATTGCATACCTTAACAATTTCACATTATGTTTTGAACCCCCTAAATTATTGAGCTTAATTGACCCCCAAATTGTTTAAAATTATGTGCATTCCAAAGCCCATTTGTACCTCTTTTCAATAAATGACAAGCATTGAATAAATGCATCTGCCTTATATGTTTCCCATGACATTGATTGTCCTAGAAATTTAGGCCAGGACCCATTCACCCATGGGCGAATGGGCCCCCCTTCTTAGCCAAGACCCATTCTTGCACATGTTAGAGTGGCCATTTTAACATTCAAAACCCCACTTGCAAATTTCAGCTATCGAGATCTAATTTTTGGGAAATTAGATAAATACCTATAAATACCTAATTATTGTGTCATTTGAGATCTATCTAGCAAGAGGTGAACATTAAGAGAATTCAAGATCAATTCAAGAACAAAATTATTAGAGTTTCATTGTAGCAATTCAAGATCCAAGCATCATGTCAAAGTGTTTGTGAGTTTATGTTATCATGTTGTCATTATTTTGTGAAGGATAACATTTTTTTGTAGGTCTCTAAACCATTCAAGAATTCAACCAAGAAAGATCCAAATCCTTGAGGAGATGTGTAGGACTTTAGTCCTTCAAGGTAGCCATTGAGGGGTGGAGAGTTGTAGCGCATTGTGATTTCATCATTCCTTACTTTACATTACCATTTATACATTGACATTTGCAATTGTGGAAGTGTAAACACTTACCTGGTGTTTGACTAAGGTAAGCCCCTATATGGAATAACATTTTCCCTCTCTTGAATGTGCAGGTTACTAGTTTGAAGATCCATTTTACATTGCTGCATTTGTTGTCATAAATCTTGTCAAGCCACGTAAACTCAATTACAAAAATATCTAACAGTGTTCTGATAGATTTGTAGGCAGGAATCTAAAGCTTAGATCCAACATTAAAGGACTCCAAAATTTGATCAGGACACCCGTACAAAGACTTATTCACCCAAGGGTGACCCAGTCCTCCTACAGTGCTTGAAACCAACTTTTTTGGGCAGGTACATATCACTCTACATTTTCTTGATCTACCTGCAATCTATAATTTCAATCTATGCATTCCCTAAATATTACATTTTTTATATTAGGTCATATAGTTCAATTAGGGTAATCAATCCAAATCATTTCTAATTCATTCCCATCCTCAATTAGATGTAGATCCTGGTTTGATTGGCTCACCTTAATGGTTGATAGCCAATCTATTCACCTTGATCTACATCCTAATGAAACTTGGAGAAAGGCCACCATTGCATCCTAAGTTCTTTGTATTTAGTGCCTAGGATCCCTTTTTCTATATTTAAGAGACAACCTTTAAAATATTGAGAGAAATAATACATAGTATATAGATAGAATGGTATGTTCAAATAGATCAAGTCATCTCTTATTGAGCAACCTAGAGAGGAATAACAAAGGTGGTACATAATTTGAGCCATTAATGGCTTTGTATATTTTTTTCAAGTGGAAATTTGTTTTGAATATGATCTAATGTTCACATATTTCTTTAAGTAATTTACTATTTAAATATTTTTCATTGATCTCTATTTTTTATTTGAGTCATTGATCTATAACCCTTTTTTGGCACCTTGTCTCTATAAAAGGGTCATTGGTCTCTCATTTTGAGGATAGAAAAAATTGTTGATTACTGAGGGTTTTGTAATGAAAATTTTTTATTACTAAGTTCATTTCATTGTTTTAGATCAGTGCCAATAGTGAGATATTTTCTTTAAATTGTTTTAAATCTTCATGTAAATATGTTTATGCAAGTTATCCAATTTTTGAAAATTACCAAAAAGTATAAAATTCATTTTATAATTATAGAAGGTATCATGAAATTATTATTTTTAGGATATTTATTTGTATTTATTTTATGATGCAAAATTATCATTGAAGCTTGCAATATCTAGGTGTAATTGTGAGAAGTTCTAATGAAGCATAAATCAACTATTTGATATATCTCATATTGCTATCAAGATTCAACCTTGTAGTTTTATGAGTCAAACTTATTGACCCATGAGTCATGAGTAGTGGTTCACAAGAACCCATCTCTAATGACAATGAATAGTCCACTTGAACTCATTGCATCTAGGTGATGCTCACAGAGGTGAAGCATTGGGCCTTCCTGGGAGGTCACCCATCCCAGTACTACTCTAGCTCAAGCACACTTAACCATGAAGTTTTCCCCAAGGTTAGCCTTGTTATCTCAACATTAGTTATATGGTAGCACGTATATGTTACAAGTTTGAGTAGTTGGTGTTGTCATTGATTTCAACAGGCCTATGATTTTGTTGTCATTAATTTCAACTGTTCATGGTTGAAAAGTTTTGATGATGCTTTGATTAATCTCATTATGTTGTCATTAGTAAGTGTTACTAGTGTCAACCTCTAGTGTTTCTTTGATAAGATTCTATTTGTGGATATTGTTTGGTTGTAATTAGTTTGGTGATGATGAGGAAGTGGTGAATATGTTGAGAATGTGTTTTTGGTGCTTGTTTTCCAAGTGATTTTGAGAAAAAAATGAATAAAAGAGGAAACAATGTGTTGTAGACATGTTCTGGCATATAGATTAACATTTTGGTTTTTCTTTGCATTTCTTCTGTATTGAAGATCTATTTGTGTGGTTCAAATATGATGATCAGAGGTGTTCATAGATGTTATATATCTAGAATTTATTGGTCTGAATATTTGTGCAGAGAAAGTTGTGTTCTCTAGTGGGTGAATTGTGTTGTAGTGGTATTTGGAAGAAATTGTTTTGCTCTGCATTTCTCTACAATTTAGTTTCTAGTATTGCAGTTCTAGAAGTGTGCTAATAAGGCTCATATCTACCTTCAATCAAAGTTATTCTTGGTTTGTTTCTCTACAGGTTGATTTCTTGAGTTACAGTGTGTGGAAGATTATCTGGGCATACAAGATGAGTTCGCATTTAGGTGAAAGTTATTGCAAAGGAATTTTTTGGATTTCAGGGTATTTGTGGAATATTCCAGATTGTGTTTAAGTGTTGTGTGTGGTTTGTGAGTCATCTTTGGATTTGAGGAAGAATGTACGTAAATGTTAATGGTGTTTACATAGGTTTGGCCGACCTTGCGTGCTGACACTAATTGTGGATTTTCTTCAGTGATTGTGGAAGCGTGGCATGGTATGTGTGAGTGGATTTAGGTCCAAGTTAAGGTGTTATGTGGTCCACCTTCATTCCTGTCCACCATGGGAATGTTTTGGTGCTGACCTAATTTGAATTTTCACGGTTGAGGTGCATAGCCGACCTAATTTGAATTTGCATGGTTGAGGTGCATAATCGACCTTGTAGAGTATTTTTAAGGTTGAAGAATGTATAAATTAGTGTTGTGTTGATGGTGAATGTGTGTGTAGAGTGTGTGATGCAAATTGCAGAAGTGTGAAGTGTGAATTTGTGAAAAGAAGTGTGAGCTTCAATGAGTTAGACTACTCAAAGCAGTGACCAAAAGGTGTCTATAATCTTTAGAAAGGTTGTGAATGTGTTGGTGATGCTGTGGTGGAATTTTATTTTTCATTGAGATGGATTTCTCACTGTAACATTCTTCTTTTCTTCTTTTCCTATAATCTAGCAATGAGCCTTTCTTTCTTTTGGGCAATGAGCCCTTCAATAATGAGCCTATTGTATTTGATTTTGCTATTACTTTATATTGTGAGAAAATCCTCACTGTGGTTTTTCCTTTCTTTGGTTTTCCATGTAAATCTAGTGTTCTATTGTGCATGGTTTTGATGTGTTTCCAATTTCTATTATTTGTTGGGTATGTGCAGGATCATGATGGGCCAAAAAGTGGTGATAAGATGGGTATGGGTAGGGTATGTGGCTGGCGACTTTTCTTTTAACCCAAAATTGGTGAAATGAAAAGGGTTTCTAAAGGAGATTCACAACTTTCCACCAATATAAATTATGCTTTGCTTTGAATTTAATAAATATTTATTGTTCATTTTCTATTTGAATTACAACTAAAGTCTTGATTGATAGGCTGATTGAAAAAAATCTATAGCTTTCAAACGGTATCACATTTTTTGAATCCAAAATATGGGTCACATTCTATGCTTCACATACTATAGGATTAAAACAAAATTGAATTTCATGAAGTTTTGACCAAGTTAAGGTGGTCAAACATACGAGTTTTTATATTTGTTAAAATTTGTAATAAAAAAATCATAATTAATTATTTACTTGGAAAAAAATTACAAAGAAATATGCATCACATCGAGACATGAGTCCTCTACTTATATCTAAAATCTTATAAAAAAATATTATCATTTTATTGTGGTTAGGGTGGTCAGATAGACACCTACTTATTTTTTCTCTAAAATTTAAGTACTACTGCATTGAAATTTCAAATTTTCACCAAATAGATTTTTTTTTAAAAATAAACCTAGTATTTTAGAAACTACATTCCATTTGCTACAGATTCTATTCTTACATATTTTTGAAATAATATAGATAACTTATTCAATTTTTTACGTCAAGTTTCCTAACTCTAATTTTTTTGAATTTTCATCACCACTTAAGGGCCTGTTTTTTCCATGATGATCTTGCACATACCCTGCTTTCATGCTAAATCATTTCAATAGATTAAAGGTTATTAATTTTGATGTGGATCTGAATATTAATGAGGGTTTTGATATTTTAATGCATAATTGATTCACCCCCCCTTAGTTGTCTTGTGCATTCAACAATTGGTATTAGAGCAAGGTTCCTTAGAAGAAAGCTTAACCAATTGAGGTAGATCTGGGATGAAACACAAGAGAGATGCTCCTCTATTTGATGGATTAGATTATGCATTCTAGAAGACATGGATGGAAGGTTTTCTAGTATCCCTTGTAGCCATCCAAAATTGTACTTAGTCGGCCATGGGTAATAAATAAGACTGTAGTTAGTTTAATATTTCATGTAATGGTTGTGTATGTACTTGTCATGTTGTCATGTTAGTTAGTGGTTTCAAGAATTAGTTCTTGATGGAATAATTAGTGTAATGAAGGGACACGAAAGTTGGTCTTTCAACCACCATCAATACACTATATGTATTTAGAGTCTTGTAGTCAATTGGTTCCATTGCTATGATTATTCATGTTATGATTGTAATGCATATGTTATATTAATAAAGAAAATTATGATGATTCTATACATTGTATTTTAGTACGAAAGTTATGTTATGTGAGTTATTTCAATTTACTCTCTATGTACATTGGGATTCATTCCATGAGTAAACATTTGGTGTCGTTGCCTAAGCATACTTAGGGAAATCACCCGATGGTAAGATGGTTTCATAATGGGTTGATTGGAAGAAGAGTCTATACAAACAAACAAAGAATGTTGGGAAGATTATTTGACATAGGATTTGGTGAACCTATGGGACATATCATTAAGGGATCACATATGGAGGGAAGATCTCATGTGAGAGATCCCTCAAGTAGTCATCTAGGATAGATTACAAGTGAATGACAAGGTCAACCATCTCCTCAACTGTCTGCTAAGGCTGTTGGCCTGCCATTTCATCATCTTGTAAGATCTTTGGGTGGAGAGTGACCAAAAATGTTGAAGGTAACAGATATTGCAGCGGTACGAGGAGAGAACTAGATAGAAGAGGAAGAACATGAAAATAGCCATAGAAATACTACTGGCAACCAATGATCATACGACCAACCTTTAATTCTGATACATCCTAATAAAGATAAGAACCAAGTACCAATCAGGAAAGAAACATAGGAAGAGAAGGTTCTGTGATCACTCAGGTTACAAGAGAAATAAAACTGATGGAAAAGGCTAAAGCAAATTGACCTAGAAATCAATAAAGATATAATTGAAATAAATTAAACTATTACAAGAGAACACCAAAACCTTGATGGAATAGACTGGTCTATTAGGACCCTTCAAGACACCATACGTAGAAAGATACATTATTTATGAAAATAAAAATGAAGTGACTGAAGAGCTTGAGAGAAACATCTAACACATTCAAGAGTTGTCCATATCGAATGCCAACGAAGGGATGAGGATTGGAAGATCTGAGCCTAAGACCCCAAGGTAGAGGAAGTACCATAACAAACCACAAGAGACTCAAGGTGTCAAAGATATTGACAAAAGACATGGGAGAGACTCGTATGTGGCCGAGAGTGCAAGTGACACACCAGAACGTTGCAGGAGAACCAGTCCAGTCAAGTCTAATACACAAGGAGGGCATCAGGGAAGGATGGTGACTCTACCATCCGAGAGGAAGAAGCTGCCAAAGTTCACGGGGGATGGGTTAGAAGATCCAGTATGGCACTGCAAGATGTGCGAGACCATTTGGATAGCTAATAGGCAAGATGATGTGGACTATTGGCTAAGGGCATTCACAACAACGTTGAGGGGCATAACAATTGATTGGTTTAGAAAAGTGGATGGAACCCACAAAGTATCATGGTGAACACTGAAGAGGGAATTCGAGTAGGAGTTTAAACTCCTCAGAGATGACAATGAAATTGTAGTGGAAATCTACAACATAAAGTAGGGGAAGAATGAGAATGTACAAGCCTACAATCATAGACTCAAGGAATTACTGGGGAAACTAGACACACAAATAGTGGATGGTTTGAAAAAGAGGTGGTTTATCGAAGAACTACTTTCCTCCCTCTAGAAGAAAATGAAGTTGGTACCTCCATCCTTGTATATTGAAGCATATAACCGTGCAATGGACATCGAGTGCGAAAACAAGACATCCTCATGGGGGAAAAAGAAAATGGATGATGGAAAAAGTATGGGGGAGATTGAAGATGATTCAAAAACCATACAAGCTCTCCATCGAGACATGATGAGGATGCTAAAGGAAATAAAAGTTGACAAGGAAGGGTCAAAGGAGGTGAATGAATTATGGTCTACTGAATGTAAAACAAAAGGTCACACAAAGGTGAACTACCTAAAGAAAATTTTTTGTGACATCTGCCAAGTTATGGGACACTCCATCAAGGAGTGCCTATACAACCTAAAAAACAAGGAGTTCGCAATTATTTTTCACACAAGGGGAACATTCAACCCCTCCGACCACACCGTTGAAGCCTCAAAATAATAATGCATTCCTTGATGGCTACTGCAACAATCAAAAAAGTAATAATACTTTTCCAAGAAGCAAAATCTAGTATGACAACAAAGGTAGACCCATGAATAGTGTCAAAAGTGCAATGAATGGGTTTAGTTTTCTAGGAAATGCCATAATGGTCAAGGTGTCGGTGGAAGGCTATGAAAATGGTGTGGTTTTGGCAATCACAAAGATGCCAACTGCCCAATGCAAAAGGGCATCAATATGCTAGAGGTAGCCAATGAGGAAGTCCTAGCGATCATAAGGGCACAAACAAAGAATGAAAATTATCCAAACCCTCATACGGAGAAAGAAAGACTATGAGAGGCTAGGGTGGAAGTAGAAGAGGCCCAATGGAAAATGAATGAAGAACCTCCAAGGCGGGCAGTACGTCGATGCAGTTGAAGTCCAAGAAGAATATTATAAGATAGGTGCTTCACACAACCGTACCAATTAAGGTAACAAGCCTTCTACAAATGACACCCCAACTGAGAGTAACACTTGTGAACATCATTGAGGAGAACTTCAGAAGGGTTAGAGCAGGAGTATGACATAACTGGAAAGAGAGGCCATAGACTCGATGCTACTCGTAGTGAACATTGGGAGGAACTCAGTCATCATATAGATGGAAATGGGTATGTGCAGGATCATCATTAAAAAAGCAAGCCCTTGAGTGGCAAAAAATTCAAAAAAATCAGAGTTAAGCAACTTGACGTAAAAAATTGAATAAGTTATCTATATTATTTCAAAAATATGTAAGAATAGAATCTGTAGCAAATTGAATGTAGTTTCTAAACTACTAGGTTTAAAAAAAATTCTATTTGGTGAAAATTTGAAAATTCAATATAGTAGTACTTAAATTTCAGGAAAAAATAAGAAGTAAGTGTCTGTCTAACCACCCTAACCATAATAAAATGATAATATTTTTTTATAATATTTTAGATATAAGTAGAGGAATCATGTCTTGATGTGATGCATATTTTTTTGTAATTTTTTTCCAAGTAAAAAATTAATTATTAATTTTTTATTACAAATTTTAGAAAATATAAAAACTCGTATGTCTAACCACCTTAACTTGGTCAAAACTTCATGAAATTTAATTTTATTTTTTTTAATCCTATAGTATGTGAAGCATAGAATGTGGCGCATGTTTCAGATTCAAAAAATGTGATATCATTTTAAAGATATAGTTGTTTTTCAATCAGCCTAACAATCAGGACTTAGTCGTAATTCAAATAGAAAATAATTATTATTATTTATTAAATTCAAAGTAAAGCATAATTTATATTGCTGAAAAACTGAGAATCTCCTTTAAAAACCCTTTTTCATTTCATCAATTTTGGGTAAAAAAAAAGTCATCAGCCACATACCCTACAAATACCCATCATATTACCACTTTTTGGCCCATCATGATCCTACACATACCCAAATCATGGGGATGAAACTCTCCAACACCATCATCGACAAAGGTTCTAGGCTGAACATACTACCAAAGGAGACATCGAAGTGCTTTGGAAAGCTAGCCCTCTAGTCCTAACATTCCACTTGGTAGGTGCGGACCAGCGTGGCATTAAACCTCTCAATAATTAATGGTGTAGAAAGTCCCTATCAACACGCAACAACTCCTATTGAACTTCGTCGTCATACCACTATAGAAGAATGTGTATGATGCATTGTTGGTGATGGCACCTTCAAATTTTGCAAATTTGAAGTGCTTATGTCCTTTCAGTTTGACGACTGAGGCTAGGTTTGCATCTTGCTAAATCTGCCCTAGAGGCCCTCTTTGATGATTAATATTTTAAAACTTGAAGGTCATCTTACAAATCTATATGGTAGAGTGTTTCCTAATACATATGGTAGTCTTCTTATTTAGTTTTGTGCTTCCTAGATAAGTTATGATGGGTTAATAAATGCGTTGTTGATAGCAATCGGGCTGAGTTTGGTGTTTCAAAAAGTTTCAAATTTCCCAATTCTAAAGGCAACCCATTTCTTTTTTTGGTCTAAAACATCTTTAGTTCTGATTTCATCAAAAACTGACCATTTGATACATTATTTTAATGTATTTTGATTGCGGTGAACATGTCCAATGGGCCAATTTACAAAGGAGGTACTTGAATTTTGATGGATGGGAAAAATCTGATTTAAAACCCATATTTTAAATAATTGATTATGGCCACATGTAAAAAAATATTGACACCAGGGATCTTCGTTCGTGCGCAATGAATTTTCTCCATTTGGCCTACAAGCAAAATTAAAATTTGCCCAATTTCTAATTTTTTCCAATTTCAGTATTTAAAATATTGTGAATATTTTAAATATTGTGCAAAAGTGAAAAGGCATTTAGGGAAAATATAAAACACAATTTCAAATGTTTATGATGAAAAGCAAGTTTAATTCTTGCTTCTTATTGGTCGAGGCACGATAACAATTCCATCACCCATCTTGTTTTGAAGAGATTGAACAAATACATACTAGCGATGCATGATGGGTTTGCATTTGGTGAGTTTAATGAAACTTTTCAAACCTTATAAAAGTCATTAAAGAATTCCCATCACCCATCTCTTCTTTCATGGGGAATGTTGATTTGAAATCAGTGATGAGCGATGGCTCAAGTGTCCATCGACCATCACTATTTGGTGACCTTTCCTTCCTTTAAAAGTAATGATGGCCTTCTTGAAGTGATGGATTTTAATTGACATGTGAGCAAAAACTTTAAATAAAAAAACATTTTCAAATGTTCATTGTAAAGCAATATTAATTCCTGCTTCTCATTGGTTGTTTTTCAAGACAACTCTCACGGTAGTTGTAGCGCTCATCTTCATTTTGGATGGAGAAATCAAAGAAAATCAGCGATGGGTTTTGGGGTAGATTTATTAAAATGTGTGAAGAAGAAACTTTATAAAACTTTATAAAAACCTTTTATTTCAACCCATCGCTCATCTCCTCTTCACGAAGAATATTGAAAACAAAGCAGCAATGGTAATGAAGGTAGTGATGACTCAAAATCTCATCACATTTTTGCAGATTAAAATGTAGGTATGTAGTGTGATATAAAGGAATTGGGAACTGTAATCATTTTCTGCCATGGGGAGGTGCATTTTAGATAAGACTTCACTGTGAATGGCTGCAAATATTAAATCTAATCACGTTTTTGTATTTTGGGCATCTTTTTGAAATGCATTTGCAAGCCGCAAAATTCTCTTTATGCTCTAGAAAGGTGCCTAAACCTCTCTATTACTTGGGAATCTTTTCTAACAAAGCCTTAGAGGTTTTCGAGTGACTGGTAGTGACAAAAACGACCGAGAAAAAGTGGAGATTGTTTGTAGAAATAAAAATTGGTCTAAACAATAGAGGGTCGTAGTGATTAAAATGCAAGCATATGGAGAAATAGCAATTGGTGAAATGGTTTCTTACCTAGGGGTGATATTTTTCACTTGCAAAGTGAAAATGAGGCTAGAAAATGGGTTCTTACACAAGAATTTCAATTGAAGGCAGATTGAAGAGGGAAAATGAAGTATGAAGAGGCATCTTCTAAATGCTAGTCAATCGCACATCAAGGGCACTGGGGTGTGCCATTTGTCAATAGTGGATCAATTTTAGGGCTTTTCCATTGTTTTCTTCTTTCTCTTAAAGGAGAAACAGTTTCATTGTAATCAGTCCTTGGTTGTTGTAGATTTGATTTCCATAATTGGGGTTGTAATGAAAACATAGAGAGATTAGCTTGAGTCAAGTTCTGGGTTGTTTAGTCAAGTTTTCTACAATTTCTCTTACTGTATGATATTTCCAATATTTCTTGAATAGATATTGTCAAAGTTTTGAACTCAGTTCTCTCCATTGTAGCATTTTCACCGATTATTAATGAAAATATGATCAAGGGTCTTTCATTCGTCTCCATTGCTTTCTCAATGGTGTTGGCTTTAATTAAAGAACCAACTAAATTACTTTAATTAGAGAATAGGTTTGGGTGAATGTTATTTTGATTTGATAAGTAGTGGTGAGTTTGGAATATAGAGTGCATACATTGTAATGCAATTGTACAAGTGCTCTTCAATACTAGGATTAAATATTGTCATATTGTATGATTTGTAGTGGAATTGACTCCTCAGACTAGGATTAGACATTGATTTAGTAGTTGTGTCTGAAATTACAATTCTTAGGAATCATTCACTTCAATTAAAGTACAAAATCATAAAATCTATCTTATGTCAAGCCTTATTTGATAAAGTCTGTGTAAGGTTACATATTTTCATGCTCTAAATGTTGAGTATTGTAAAGGAGTAGCCAACCCCTTGAAATATTCCATTTATTGAGAATTACATGAGAACTCATTTTCTATTTGCAATGTACAATGATAATAACCATATAAAACATTAAGTGCATTGTAGGGATCACCCTCCCAAGTTTTGCAGAGCCCAAACTACAGAAGGAAATAATTATTTCTTTCACTCGTTCGTTGGCCAATCCCTTCAAGTTATTGAGCATTGGAAATGGAAACTCCATAGGCTACTTTGAAGATCAGCTTGGTTCTTGAAAAATAACCAATAGTTGGGAAGAGGATGGTTGATTACCACCAAGGCAGATCATAATCGGAAGAGGAGCACACTCTCAATCGAGAGCAATGGGATGAAGTATGTCATCAATTTAAAAAACCAGGCTGTGAGAAAAGAATTAGCTTCCTCTAGATCAGAATCAGACAGAGAGGAGTCAGATGTCGATGAAGGAAGAAAGACTATGGAACCAAACAATGAGGGCATACTCGAACTCGAGAGTTTCTTGGAGGATGTGACTAACTCACTAAATGGGTTGTTTCATTAGAAAATAGAGGATTACGAAGTGTTCTACCCATAATGCAACATGTTACAAATCAAAGAGGGATGAGATGAAGAAGACAAGGGCTCAACCAGCTAGACATTTCCACTAGAATATGGTGAGTATAAGGAAGGCATAGAAAAACTAGATGAGACACCAACCCAAAAGTTTGAAAGAGACAAGATGATCAAGTATGAGGAACCAACACTAAAGAAAGTAAACCTCGATAAAGAAGAAAAGCCCAAGGTGATCCTCATCGGTGATGATTGGGACCCTGTACAAAAGGAAGCAACATTTAGAATATTCATGGAATATAAAGATGTCTTCGCCTGGATGTACAAGGACCTGAAGGGAATACCACCGGAGTTATGCATACATAGGATCCCTCTCGTATCGAGAGCCCAACTCGTATGGAAGAGACCCTATAGGATGAACAAAAAATATGCCACCAAAGTATAGGATGAAATAGAGAAGATGTTGGAAGCAGACATTGTTTTCAAAGTAGAAGCCAGTGACTGGGTATCACTAATCATCATCTCTCTAAAGAAGGAATCCAAGCAGATCTGGATATGTGTCAACTTTCAGTGTCTGAACGCGATGACAATTAAAGACTCGTTTCCAATCCCCTTCACTGACACAATTCTGGAAGTGTTCATTAGGCACGAGATGTACTCGTTCATGGATGGGTTCTCTATATACAACCAAATTAGCATCACTGAGGAAGACAAGCAGAAGATAACCTTCATGGTTGAGGACAGAGTGTATGCATACAACCAAATGCCATTCAGGTTGTGTAATGTGTCAGCCACATTCTAGAGAATAATACTACACATCTTTGACAAAATTTCAGTGGGAAACTTCAAAGCATTCCTCGATGACTAGTCAATCTATAGTGACAAGGAGAAACACTTGAAAGCTCTCGGAGAATGCATGGAGAGGTGTAGAGTAGCCCGACACACACTAAACCCCAAGAAATGTAGATTGATGGTGCCATAGTGAAAACTATTGGGACACATTCTGTGTAAATCCAGACTAAAAACATATCCAAACAAAATAAGAGTAATCATATAGATGGAGGCCCCAAAAAGTGTCACTATCATAAAGTCGTTCCTCAGGCACATAGTGTGCTACTGGAGGTTCATCAAGAACTTTGCACAAGTCTCCTACCCTCTTGACCTACTGACAAGAAAGGGAGAAACATTTGTATGGGAAAATGAACAAGAAAAGGAGTTCAATGAATTGAAGTATCAACTAATTAGTTCATCAATATTGTCATACCCCAACTGGAACAAGGAGTTCCACATACACGTGGATGCCTCCAACTTTTCCATTGGAGCAACACTCATGCAAGTAGGGGTGCACGGGCTAGACCACTTAGTGTTTTTTGTGAGTCAATTACATTCAAAAGAAGAGAAGAACTATAGTACGACCAAATGTGAAGCACTTAGGATGGTGTACTCAGTGCAAAAATTTAGGAACTACCTACTGGCGACATTGTTCATGTTCCATGTGGACCACAAAGCTCTAATGTACCTAGTGAATAGGCCAATAATATAAAGGGGAGTGAGTAGATGGTTGTTACTCCTCCAATAATTCACATTCATAATTATTGTATGTTCAGTGAAGATCCATGTGATTTCCAACTAGTTGTCAAGAATCTGGTCGAGCAAACCTACAAAAGGTGGGGTGAACAAAGATTTCCCAGACATGTACCTATTTAAAATTGCAGTACTCCCTCCATGGTATGAGAAGATTAGGGAGTACTTGTCAATATCGACATTTTTGAAGGAGATGCCACAAGCAAAATGAAGGAAATTCATACTAAAGAGTAAAACATTCTAGCTAATCAATGGGTTGCTATATAAGATGGGGTCAAACTAGATTCTCAAGAGATGTGTAATAGAGGAAGAGATATCGAGCATACTCAAAGAAGCAAATGAGGGTCTAGTCATAGGTCACATGGGTCTAGATGCCACATCAAGGAAAATTCTTTTGGTAGGCCTATGATGGCCAACAGTGCATACAAACACCCAAGAGTGGGTGTTAGTCTGTGAAACTTTCCAGAGAGTGGGGAAACCCTTGAAATGAGACTTCATGGCATTGTTCCCATCCTAAACCCGAGAGTTGTTTGAACACTGGTGACTTGAATTTATCAAACCATTGAAAGTAAGTCAATTGCATCGGTATCGATACATAGTGGTTGCCATAGAGTACCCGATGAAGTGGTTGGAGGCTTGAGCACTACCCAACAACACAACATAGAGTACAACGAGATTCATCTATGAACAAATAGTAACATGGTACAACATTCCAATTTATATTACTAGTGACTGTGGAGGAAACTTTGTCAACTACATCATTTCATTGATGATGAAAAAATTTCAAATCTTCCATAACTTGTCAAGCCCGTACTACTCGTGAGGCAACGACCAAGTGAATTTCATGAACAAAGTGCTGGTGCCAATCATTCACAATTTGTACAACGTGGAAGAAGTTGACTAGGAAGAGAGGTTACCTATCATACTATAGGCATACCATACAACATACAAGGTTACAACCAGGCACATTCCATTTCAGTTGATGTACAGACATGAAGCAATGGTGCCAATGGAGTACATGGTGTTGAACCTAAGGATTGTTGTCAAGAACCGACTGGGAGACAGAGATTCCCAAGGAACAATTGTACCAACTCAATAAACTAGATGAGTGGAGAGTAATGGCACAATGGGTGATGGAATCCATGTAGTGGAGAAGGAAATTTTGGCACAACAAACATCTCCAGTGAATGAATTTCCAACCAGGACAGTTGGTTCTAAAATATAGCGGTCGTAACAAAATCAAACTAGGGAAGTTCAAGGTTCAGTGGCCTGGGCAATTTAAAATCTGAGAGGTCTATGAAATGGTTCCATAAGGCGAGAAAATTTGGATGATTCATTGCTGCCAGAAGCCATTAATGGTTTGAAATTGTACCGAGAGAGGAAGGAGAAGAAATATACAGTTGCCATCAATATGCTTGATTATTCCACCAAGGAGGACTGGCCTGTGTAGAAGGAGAAAGCCACTCGAGAATGGGTCTTAGGCAACCACGGATATGTCATAGAAGACTGGGCCACATCAGGCAAGGATAGGATCATTGAAGAAAGGTTGGCCAATACGAAAGTCAAAGGTAATGCAGTACCCTGAGTGCGCAAGAATCCATTGAACGCGGTGTTCAGAAGAACTACCTTATGGTGATAGATAAGAGGACACTGGAATTACCAGGCCCCATACGAAGGTATAAGGAGGGGGTACCTTTCCAAGGAACTAGATAAATTAGCACAAAGAGAGAAGGTAGAGAAGACTAGGAAAGAATGGAGGGACCGCCAACCAAGTGGCAATGATGAAGATGAAGACTGGTGGAATAATGAGCAATGGAGCATGTACGTGGATAAGATCAAATTGTTTTTTAAGACAGTTATAATGATCGAGGATAATTTTTTGACACATGTTGATGGATTTACGGAAGATGTACTCAACTATATGAGAAGAAATAGGTGGAAGACACCAAGGGTAGAGAAGGTGGTGAAGAAGAACGGGCTATGGAGAGTCATACCAAATCTAGTTGGGTCACCAGTAGTATGGTGAGTGATACGTCAATGGAAGTTTTAAAGCCATAGGTCCCACCCCGCTGGTAGACAAGTGGTTTGATATAAAATGCATTGGTGTGTGTGGTGAGAAAGAGTGTTATAAAAGGCCTCCATACACCTATAAATGGCACTATGCCTTAGAGTTGAAAGTTTAGAAAGGCAAGGAAAATAGAGGTGAGAAAAGAAAAAATGACTAGGAGGAGAGAGATAATATAAAAAAGCAAAAAAATTGTTAAGAAAAAAAGACAAGTAGGAGAGAGAAAATAAAGACAAAGAAAACAAAGGAAAAAGAGAAAAAAGAGACAAGTAGGAGAGAAAATAAAGAAAAAAACAAGAAATAAAAAAGAGACAAAGATGAGAGAGGAAAATAGACGAGGAAGAGAGAAAAAAGAGACAAGGAGGAGAGAGAGAAAAAGACAAGGGAAAAAGAGATGAGGAAGAGAGAGAAAGGAGACGAAGAGGAGAGAGAAAAAAGATACAAGGAGAAAGAAAAAGAAGATGAGAGAGAAAAAGAGATGAAGAGAGAGAAAAAGGAGATGAAGAAAGAGAGAAAAGAGATGAAGAAAGAGATAGAGGAAAACAAATCATAAAAAATATGGAAAAGTAAATAAAGTTAAAGTGCTAAAGATAAAGGTATGCAATATTTTAAGGAAAAGAATTATTGTGAATTCATTATAAATTGTATGGCCATATAAACCCTTGAAAGCAGTGAATGAAAGTAATGCTTGGAAGAAACCAAAGGAAAAATAGGAAGATACTAGAACACACAAGGGAAAATCAATCGTCATACAAGGAATTGTGAAAGTTGCACAAGAAGGGAAGGTCGTACGATTCAAGGAAGCTTCAGTCGTACAAGCTAAAGTCACTGACAAGGAAGCCATACGAGTGAGGAGGAAAGGCGTCCTATGAGTGAGAAGCCAAGTCATATGAGAATGTAGAAGCAAAAAGGTAATACGAATAAGGAAGCTAATAGTCATACAAACTGTGGAGAGCAATCAATCTATATGGGTTTTTAAACTCAAAAAGGTCATACATTGGAAAAACAAGAAGCCCATACAAAGCAATAAGAAGAATGTCATACAAAGTAATAAGGAGGAAGCTGAGTACAAAATTTTAAATTGAAGAAGGTTGTACGAAATTTTAAATTGAAGAAGGCCATATGAAATTTTAAATTGAAGAAGGTTGCAAAAAATTCTAAGCTCAAAATTTTGTACGAGTTCAAAGGAATAAAATATCCATACAGATCGTGGGGGATAGTTGCGTGAAAAAGAAATCTGTTGTACCATGTTCGGGGGTTAAATTTTTTTTACAGTTCATCTTTTAAATAATTTCTAAGAGCAGTAAAAAAGCTCTACAGAATAAGTGAAAAAGAAAAATCAAATCATCAAAGCCAGTTAGGAAGGAGGACGCACTGCCAAGGGGAGTAAGAGAAGGTTGTTATTGTAACTGTCAACACTCAGTATTTAGCACAAACAATTCAAACCTAGAGGGCAAGTGTTATGAAACCAAAGCACATTGGTGTTATCACAAGAATAAATATTTCCAAGAGAAGAAGATGGTATCCAATAGCAGTAAATGCAAGAAGATGCAAATAATTTGCCCAAAAATTGTAGGAAACACGACCATGGTGAGAGGAAGAAATGACATAGTCACACTTGAGACCATCACATGGGAAAGTATCAATGACAGAGTGTCACTCATGGTGGCTCTTAGCGCTATATTTTCACATACTCAACAGGGCACTGGAAAGAGCACAAGTAGACAAGGTAGCACAACTACCACTTTTTAATGCTAGAGAATTTGAGCCCTATTTGCGCTAGTTGATAACCGGCTATGAAAAAAATGGCCATAAATCAATAATCAATTATAGAGGCTATGAAGTCATGGTATGGTATGGCACCCCAAAGTTCATGAGGGTTTTTGGGATTCCCTCTCGAGGAATTGCACCTACAAAGGCGATAGAAAAATTGACGAAGCAAAAGGAGGCCCTCATAGCAAGATTCTACAAGTCAAACCTGACATAGCAAGAGAGAGGTAGAATTTGGGGAGTCGACAATAGGGGGTTGTGGAAGAACTTACTTGGAAACTTTGAGTGGAAGTGTGTGTTAGACTTGATTAGGAGTAGACTCATGGGTGCCAACAGAGCATCCGAAATTGTAGTTTGGATGATCAAGTTGATGATTTGGTTGTCTATTGGCATCATGTATAACTGGGCGACTAGGCTCTCAAAATGTATGAGGGAATTCATATGTCTTTGACATAAATCCTTCTACATGACGTAGCATGCCATAAAGCTACTGTTACATAATTCGTCGGCAGGTGTCGGCTAGCCACTGTGGTTGACTACAACTATTGGGGGAGATTGAAGATGGATGCCCCACCATCTTCTATTGGGAAAACCTCATTGTACAGAATATAGGGGATGAGATGCAACATTCACTACCACCGGTAAAGAGGAGACAAAAAATAGATAGTTCACCATCGAAGCCAAGTGGAGAGGAGCATGATGATGAACAAGACAAAGAGTAGAGTGGGGATGGCAACACACTGAGCAAATAGGAGGTGGCTATTGAGGTGTCATTGGAAAAGGATGATTGGAGAGGTTGGGTTATAGTAGGTGGAGGAGGAACTCATTTTAGACCCACCAAATGTTCCTTAGTAGGCGATCCCTATAGTCCCTTTGCCAGTAGTACAAGGGACCCCAACAGCATTCAAACCTATAGCAGTGGCCACTGGCAAAGAAGGAGAGGAGGATGATGATGCATTAGATTCTTGGCTTGACAGGATGGGTGCACAAGCATAGACCCCTCTGCCATTGCCACAGATTGCCAAGGAGCCATTGCACATCTCCATCTAGGAGACCACACAACCGAGCACTCAAGAAAGCATCCAACTAGAACCAAGTGTGTAGCTACAGCCAAGCACCCAACCAACAAGCACACATGAGAGTACATAGTAGTTTCTACCAAGAACATAGCCACCTTTGAGCACTTAGCTGGGCACACAACCAAGTGGGTAGCGAGAGGGTATTTCATTTGGCTAGGTTGTACTTGTCACATAGTCACCACCACAACACTACCATTTGGTAACACGGTTAGCCACACAGAAAACTCCATAGTGAGGTTGTGCATCCCCTTCACCCTCATGACTGAGGCGACATAGAGAAATACAGTTGGGGGAGGTAGCCTCTAGCGAGGAAAAGTCAGTGGAACCTGTACATACGGATGACACCGCTAGACCCTCACAACCCTCTCAGCACCCTCCACAGGTACATCACCAAGTTGATCTCATTACTATGTTAGATCCCTTATTTTCATAGGAGGTTGTGTGCATTCTTTATTTTATGCAGTAGAGGTGTGAAGGAGATTTCTTTCAATGTTTTACATCGAGGGGTTAGCCAAGCATGTTGACACCTAAGGTGATGGCCGATATTATGGCTGCTTGGCAATGAAATCAAATAGCAATAGCAGGAAGGTACGAAAGGATTTTGACAACACTCCATGGTATGGAGCAGTGCTCCTAAGAAATCTTCTTACAGTGGCACCAACTGGCACTCCTCATGGACGAGGCCATAGATACATGAGGCAGGGCTCCGACATAGGTAGCCTAGAGTCGCACGAAGCTAGTGGAGCATATCTACAAGTCATAAGAGTAGTTGACTCATGTGATGATAGATCATGCACAAATGGTGGCAACGAAAGATGAGGTGCTAAGTGATAAGGATAGACAGTTGGCTAAGAGGGACATATAGCTAGAGGAGTCATGGCATTTGGCAAGGGAGAGGGAGATTCAAATGACTAGAAAATACAAAGACTTGATGAGCACAAGCCAAACTCATCGAGGTAGTGAATATGGTGAAGTTAGTAAGGGAGTGCCATAAGGAAGCTACCCAAAAGCTCCAATGCCTCTAGTAGTAGCAGTCGACTATGACTCCATCCTCATCTATACATCTAGGGGTGAACTCTCATCCTCCCTCCTCTTAATTCCCTTTATGTGTACCCTAGTTTTTGATTTTCAATCATTTGGAAGATGACTACTTTGTGGGGGGATGATGTAGCTAGCTGAAAGTGTACTTAGTTGGCCATGGGTAATAAATAAGACTTTAGTTAGTTTAATATTTCATGTAATGTTTGTGTGCATACTTTTCATGTTGCCATGTTAGTGGTTTCAAGAATTAGTTCCTAATGGAATAATTAGTGTAATGAAGGGACACAACGGTTGGTCCTTCAACCACTATAAGCTTATTATATGTATTTAGAGTCATGTAGTCAATTGGTACCATTGCTATGATTATTCATGTTATGATTGTATTACATATGTACTATCAATAAAGACAAGTGTGATGATTTTATGCATTATCTTTTAGTACACAAGTTATGTTATGTGAGTTATTTTAGTTTACTCTCTATGTACGTTTGGATTCATTCCGTGAGTAAATATCCCTTGGATATGGATTTTTACTTGTCTATTGTGATTAGATATACTATGCCTATAAATGGTCTAAGTATTGATGATGAGATCAAGACCTATCAAAATAATGGTAAAGCAAGGTATGCTCTTTGAAGTGCTCTTTCTAATACTGAACTTGTGAAAGTTATGAATTTGAAAACTACTAAAGGAATTTGGGAAAAGTTGGAAATCATTTATGAAAGAGATGACAAGGTCAAGCAAGCTAAGATGCAGAATTTGAAGTTCATGTTTGAAAATATGTGGATTTCAAAGAATGAAAATATTACAAGCTACATGTAGAAAGTGGAAAAAATTGTCAATTCCATTAGAGGGCTTGGTGGAAATGTTGAAGATGGTGAGGTGGTAAAGAAGGCACTGAGAACTCTACCTAAATCATATAGTCATAAGGTTTCTACTATTGAGGAATTTCAGAATCTAAATAATTACTCTAGAGATAAACTACTTGGCACTTTAACTTCTTTTGAATTAAGAGAGTTTGGTTCAAGTAATGCAAAAGTTGAAACTGCTTTTAAGGCTGGGAAATTCGAGAAGACTGAGGAATCAAATCAAGAGTATTTTGATGATGTTCAAGTAAAATTTGTGAGGATAATGAAAAAAGGGTATTGGAAAGTATATAGGTAAGCTACCTTTCAAATGTTTCAGTTATGGAAAGATAGGTCATTATGCTTCAATATTTCCAAACAAAGCTTTAAAAGACAAGAATAACAAGAACATAGGTAAAACAATTAAAAAAAATTATTATGTTATAGAAGATGCCAATATATATGATGATGAGTTTGACTATGTGGATGAATAGGATAGAAAATGCTTGTTCATGGCTATAAAAGTTAAATCTAATTCTGCTAGCTCTAAGAGATGTGTGAAGGAAAATGCTCTGAAAGTAGGTCATAAAGCTATGGTGACTAATTTTCATGCTAGAGAGGAGAAGAACTACTAGATTATTGATAGTGGATACTCAAATCATATGACTGGTGGAAAAAGTATTTTTTTAGACTTGAGAAATATGAAGGAGGTCTAGTTGAGTTTGGTGATGATACATCTGCCAAGATATGTGGAAATAGTTCTATAAATTTTAATGGAAAGCATAATACAAATGATTTTCTTTATGTTACTGGGTTTAAGGCATAACCTATTGAGTGTTGGAAAAATGCGTAGCAAAGGCTATAATATTATGTTTTAGGATGATGGATGTGAGATCAAAAAAGGCTCTGAAACTATGGTTTCTACTGGAAGAAGAACATATGGAAATGTTTATCAACTTAAAGGTGTTAATGGTCATTTCTTTATGAGTTAGATTAATGAAAGTTGGCTATGGTATAGAAGGATGTGTCACATCAATTTTGATAGCCTAGTGAGGATTAGTTCAGTTAAAGATGTGAGAGATCTTCCAAAGATTACAAAGCTCATCAATGTTGTTTGCAAGGAATGTCAGATTGGAAATCAAACAAGAAGAAGTTTCAAAGTAAAAGAAAAATCTAATACCAAACTATTGGAGTTGGTGCGTATAGACCTTTGTGGTCCTATCAGAGTAAGAAGTCTTCAAGGTGATAGGTATTTCATGCTATTAATTGCTGATTATTCTACAATGACATGGGTTACTTTTCTCAAAGAAAAAATAGAAGCTCTAGATAAGTTTAAAGCATTCAAAGTTATGGTTGAGAATGATATGGACATGAAAATCAAGTTTTTTAGGTCTGAAAGAGGTGGACAATTCACCTCCAATGAGTTTAATAATATTTGTAAGCATCATGGAATAAAGAGGCATTTATCTATCCCTAGGACTCAATAGAATGGGGTGGTTGAAAGAAAGAAAAGGTGTGTTCAAGAAGCTACAAGAACCTTGATGAATTCAAAAAAACCTACCGGAAGTCTACTAGAGAGAAGCAATTCATACTATTGTCTACATTCTTAATAGAGTTCAAGCAAGAGAAAATAATGCAAAGACTCCCTATGAGTTGTGGTATGGAAGAATTCCTACTATCAAATACTTTAGAGTGTTTGGAAGAAAATGTTGTATTAAAAGAGATGAAGAAAACTTAGGAAAGTTTGATACAAGATCTGATGAAGGTATCTTCCTTAGATATTCTACAAGCAGAAAAGTTTATCAATGCTATAACAAGAGACTGAAGAAGATTGTTGAGAGTGCAAGTGTCAAAGTGGATGAAGACTTACAAAATAACTCAGTGGTGATAGATTGATATGAATCAAATGAGTCCTCTTATAGAGAGAATGATAGAGATGAAGGTAAGAAGAAAGAAGTATAGATTGAAGAGGAGGAAGCTCTAAGAAGGATCCCTAAGACTCCTAAGTATGTGTAGAACATTTTGAAGATTAGATCATTGGTGACAAGAGAAAAGGTACATTGACAAGGAGAAAAGATGCTATGGCTGAAGAACAGGTAAATCTATGTTTAATTTCTAAATTTGAACCTAAAATAGCGATTGAAGCATGCAAAAAAAATACTGGATCAAGGCTATGGAAGAGAAACTATTGTAGATTGAGAAGAATCAGACTTGGGAACTTGTCCTAAGACTAGCTAACAAGAATATAATTGGAACTAAATGGTTATCCGGAAATAAAATGAATGAGAATGGAGAAGTGGTGAGAAACAATTCAAGGCTTGTGTGTAAGGGCTAATCACAAGTAGAAGGAATAGATTTTGAGGAGACATTTTCTCCATTATCAAGAATGGAAGCTATTAGGATATTTTTGGCTTTTGCAACACAAGGATTTCAAGTTTTATCGAATGGATGTGAATTTTTCTTTCTTGAATGGTGAATTGTTATTCAATTTTGAATGACATCTAGGTAATGTATATGGTAAATCAACCATTTCATGCCTATAGTAGCTAATCTATAAGTAAACTTCAGCCATTGTATGACAATTTCCATATAACCCAAAAGAGATAACAATGCAAATAGGTGTTCAAAATACACATGCAAGAGAATAGACAACATACCCATCAAAGATGACACAAGATATACCCTAGGAAAACCCTCAAGAGGGAAAAACCTAGCCTCCAAATGCATCCATACTCAATCATATTAATCAACCATGAAGCAAATACAAGAGTTGCAATGAACACTTCTGAATCATCAATCCCTCCAATGCATTCCCATTTGTCCAAGCATGAATCCACACATCCCATTCCATGCTTCACAAATTCACTCTCAAGAAGACTCAATAATGACAACTAAACCACTCAGCCAACCTAAACCACTACACATGTGTTTTCTTTTATAGACACAAGCTCATGCAAAACACAACTAGTGGTTTAGGTTAAACCATGTACCACAAAACCATGTGAATACAAAACCACTAACCCATTATTTAATATTGGGTACTAAGACCACATTATTTAAAATTTCCCCATATTAAATTATTATCACGTCATCCACACAAATAATAATACAATGTTACAATACAATATCAAGTGGGCCCCAAATAATTACCAAGTATGATTAACAACACCACTAAGGTGTATCACAACTAAATAATTATTTAATTATAATAATATAATAAATCAATTTATGCAATGGTGTACAACACCATATCCCAACATTCTCCCACTTGTTGTATACATTGCATAAGGGATCAATACATGAAATGCATCATCATAGCCATCAATGAAACCACATGAATCTGTAAAATGCTCTCATAATCCATCAAGATACCTACAAGAAGAAAAAAGTGACCACCATCTCAAGCAATAACTCCTCTCATCCTCCAACATGCCACCTATGGAAGAAAAGGAACAAGCCAAGGTGAAGATGCACCAATCCATGAGCACAAGCATCAAATCCAAGTGATAACAAAGGCTCCAAACAAGCTATTCTCAACTGAAAAACCCACATGATTGGAAATAGCATCCACAACACATGCTAATACATCCAATCATCCATACCTCCAAGGTATCAATACATCAGTAAACCCATGCCAACAACAAATGTAACTTCTAAAATGCAATCACAAGCTCCCTGTATAGAAACATTTCAATGAAGAACATACATATATCCAAGATCTCCCACTGCATAGGTAATGTCAAATCATATCAACTCTATATCAAGTTGTGCCAAGTATATTAAAGCATGAAGTACCAAGAACAATAACAATGATCCACACATACAACCCAAAGAGTTGCATAATCTCTCACAACATGTTGTCACCATCCTCCCAAAACATGAACATCCAAAGAGGGAACCGTGAAGAGAGGAACTTGTAAGCCATAATTTATTCATACCAACACCTCAAAAGTGTACTATTGTGTCAAGTATGACCTCCTAAAAAACCCCAAATGAAAATCTTCAACAACATCCATAACACTCAATCTCATAAATCAAGTACAATATATTAATCAATATAAATGTCAAACATGGATGTAAGCCTCTCTAATCAAGAAGATAAAACTCATATAAACCATCCCATAATAGGAAATCAACCCATAAACCATCTCCTAACAACCCTCAACAATGAATGATATCATAAACTCAAATGCACAAGGAGATAACCATACCATAACATCCCTCAAAATGAATCCTCTAGAACTAACTACCATAGCTCAAGATCCATATCTATGAAAGATAAAGCATATAAAATCATGCTAAACTAATCCTAAAATGAGTATCCATAATCAATCACCATGAATCAACTCAATCCCATGAGAAATCAAAGCACAAAACATAACATATCTAAAAGATATAATGGGAAAATACCTCTCAAATACCAAGCTTCTGAGTAGACCAAGAGTGGGGAATGAGAATGCTCCTCCAGGATAACTAAGTCATCATGACTCACTCCAAGAACAATCTCCTCTATTAGTCTATAATGAACTCATGTCCATATCCAAGTGAAAGCCCCTCATTCTTCCTATTGAAACCTCTAAAGAGTAACCGTCTCAAGAAAATGTCTCTAATCACAAGAGAAATCCAACCATCACCTAAGTCTCCAAGTACCCATGAGTACCTATAACTGATCAATCCATGCCAAAATCCAAATACAACATAGCACCACCATGAAGTAACCAAGCAAATAATCAATGTACCTAATATAAAGAGAACCACACACGATCAATGTCAAAGCTCCAATCATGAATCGGGAACATAAACATGACATCCATGATCTAACCATCTCCTCCTAGAAAATAACATGCACCATAGCATATATATAAACATCCTAGTCTCAAGAGAACAAGTACCATGACAAAATCTAAGCATGCATCAAGAGTAAACCATGACATAATAGCAAACACTCTAAAACAAGAAAACATATCCCCAATCACATGAAGATAGCCATACCAATGATGCATCCTCATCACTACCAACAACTCCCACTGAACTAGGCTACAAGTTAAAAATTGCATCATGACAACCATCCTTTCCATGGAGATCATCTAGGTATGCACACACTCAACTGTAATATTAGTAACATACAAGTGAAACCAAGATCTCCAAGCCAATAAGATACCTACAACTTCCAAACCATCATAAACATATCCACCATCGCTAAACCATCATTTTCAAAAGATCCCACTAAAAGTGTATAACCAATAAATGTTACAAGCTATCATGACATCGTGATAACAATCTCCTAATGAAGATCAACCAAGAGTTCCCTCACACAACCAAAGAAATCAAATGCAACATGAGCTTCTCAATAAGAAAGTAAAGTAAACCATGATCCTCATACCTTGAGGAGATACACCGCCAAAACCTGAATCTGGAACCAATCCAACACCACCAACAATGCACCTGCATAAACCATCATGACATTCCAAAGTCTCTAAAGCACAAGAAACATCCATGACACCATTATCACCACCAAATGTACCAACAACTCAACCCAACTGTGTCCACATATCTCCATAACATAGTCAACTACATAGGTCTCACATCATGATTGTACTTGGTAATACCATCTCACCTCCTCAACATGAAATCAAAACCAGCAAACCAACTGACTAAACCAATCCACCAAAACTGAAAATGTGTCAACACTGAATTATCTATAGGGATAGACAACCCATGTCTAAGTCATAGGTGCAAAAAGTAAGTATAGACCACATAGAATGTTACATAACTTGTAGATACAACAATGAAGCATACAAATCTAGCCAAATACTAATAACCATGTCAAAAAGAGAATAATATGAGATGTACAACTAAGCATACAATAAATCCAACATCAAATCTCCTAGATCCGACAATCCATAAGCTCATAGTATCACCATACTCAAAGAATCCCATAAAAAGCTCAGGATATAGTATCAAAAAATATATCCTATCAAAACAACTCCAAATCTGATCCACTATGTAGTGCTCTGAACAAGCTTTTCATCGACCATTTGAAGTCCAAAATATGACTTCGTATGCACTTGATGTCACCTATCGAAGCTCAAATAGAACACCTGACTTCCAGCAAGAAAAACACTATCAAAACTACAAAATATGGAAAAATATTTGGTACCAAAGTTTAGAGCTCTAATTCACCTTTCCAACAAGTCCAAGAAGTTGAAAAATGAAGCACTTGGGCGAAAGTTATGCCCCTCGGAAGAAAAATACTAGTTGACACCTGAGGAAAAAACATTTTAGCCACCATTGGTGGCTGGGCAGCGACCCCACCTAGGCGGCACCACCAACCTGGTGGTGTAGTGGTGGAAAATCCGACACAGGTTTTAAATCTGATTATTTATTTATTTTATAAAAAATTCAGTCTCCATTTAATTTTCCATCGACGGCTTTTGAAATAGCGATGAAAATTTTTAATAAAAATTTGCATTAAAAATATTTATAAAGGGGGCACTGGTGGTAGTGGGTTGGTCCCAATTGATCGGCAATCTCGCCAGGTCGGGGGCAAGCCCCCACCAGCAGTACCATCGGGCAAGTAAGCCAACGACTAGCTAACAAGGCCAACAATCGACTCTGCCGAATGTCATACCTATCAGTCGGCAAGGTACTGGTTGAGTGGGGGGGTACGAACCCTCCCCAAATATATATATTTTGATTTTAAATTTTTTTAATTTTCATTTTGTAGGAATAATTTTGCTAACATGAGAATTATTTTTTAATTTTTGGATTTTTTAATATTTTATTTTCTGATGACTGTACAATCCAAAAATGGGGATTTTACAAAAAAATTGCATTTTTTTCCAACTTCACCAAAATAGGGAAAATTATATATCAAAATTCGTCTCTCAGCCAACTTGCATCCAACCATGAGGTCCATTTTGTCCCAAGAGGTCATTTGTAAAATTTTCCCCACAAAACCCCCATTTGAATGCAAAACCAAGAACCCTATTTTGCCCTAATTTTTCCACACCCCAAATCTACAAATAACCCACCATAAAAACAAAACCAAAACCCTTAAAGATGCAACAAACAACCTATAAAACCCTCATATATTTCTATATATTTCATTCTCTCATGCATTTCATAGATTCAAACTTAACCAACATTTTCTCAACCTAAGGTTATAACATAAAATCTCCAACCATGAAAGCTCTGATACCACTTGGAAGGAAACTTGAAACTATTGTATGACAATTTCCACATAAGCCAAAAGAGATAACAATGCAAATAAGTGCTCAGAATCTACATGCAAGAGAATAGAAAACATACCCATCAAAGATGACACAAGATATACCCTGGGAAAACCCACAAGAGGGAAAAACCCAACCTCCAAAATCATTCATACTCCATCATATTAATCAACCATGAAGCAAATACAAGAGTTACAATGAACACTTCTGAAGCATCACGCCATCCATGTGTCCAAGCATGAATCCACACATCCCATACCATGCTTCACAAATGCACTCTCAAGAAGACTCAATAATGAAAACCATGTTAGATTCTGTGAGAAGTGAGAACTGAGCCAGGATATGATGTCGGTCCTATATCACATGCAACTTCACTCAATAGATGATCAAAGATAAAAATAGCAAAATGAAGGGAAATCTGAAATGAGAGAAAAATAGAGACAAGGCAAGAGAAATTGCAAAATACTCTCAATACTCCCACTGAGCGATCACCAAACTAGCCGAACTAGTGAAGGTGAGAGGAGAGTGCTCAATATACAGAAAAATAAGGGCAAATACATCCAAGAGGTGCATTAATTCCTACTACCCATAAAAGGTGGGAGGTTATCACCTACTTGGTAAATGACAAAACATGTGGCATAACCTCCTTAGGTGAAGACACAAAGGAGGTGGAACATAAAGCCAAAAGAGGGTGAGAAACCTAACTACCCTATAAACTACTCAAGTAAATACAAAATAGTGGTTATGAGAGGTGGCACAACAAGCCAAAAGAGGATGTGTAACTCAACTACCCATGTGTGGGAGAGAGTGACACATGTATCTAATCTATTTTTCCATGTGTCCTCATATTAACCACTCCTAATAAACCTAAGAAAGCTTAAATGATATGTGTAGGAAAAATAAATACCCCCTAACATAAGGAAAATAAAATCCCTACACTAATACCCCCCCTTAAGCATAGCTTGGATGGGTGAAAAGATGGGTCTTGAAAAATGAGGCCATGTTAGGTACCCATGTACATAGATATCCCACCCAAAAGAAGAAGCCCCCCCATAAGAGAAATAGCCCCCCTCCTAAATAGAGAGAAAAAATACCCCCCAAAGTAGAGAGAGTATAAATGAAGTGGAAAGACAAAGAATCCCCCCAAAGAGATCCAATGGTAGATGCTCGAGACTGGATGTAGAAGATGATCCATGATCATTGAACAACATTCTTCCCTTTAGGAAGAAACATGCAAAAAAAGGTGTATGCACACTTTCTCCCAAGTCCTGAAAGGATTATGTAGGAAGAAAGTGCAGAATGAATGAAGTCTCTAAAGTTGGCTCAAGTATCCCCATGTTAATGCTGAAAGCTGCCACAATCAAATTAGACATTCTATGCCACGTTGCTAAAGATGACAAATCAGAATCTCCTAGAGACTAATGTAGAGCTTAAGCTATAGACTCAAATATCTCCTTTGAAGAAGTCTCCTCCAAATGTTGATCCAAAGTATCCACACTCATATCAAATTGTGATGAATGATCATGTAGAGAATGAACAAGAGGATCAAGGTGTTCCCTCACAAAAACTAAAGAAGAATCAACTTCATCAAGGAGAATATGAATACCATCAATAGTTTCCCCCAAATCTGCAATATGTGTCTCTTTAAACAAGTCTGAAATACCTGTCAAGAGATCATCAAAAGCTGAATCTAAAAGACAATGAATGTCCTGCTACAAAGAATCATTGGAAACTTTTGAAGAAGTAACACTAGAAACTGAACTAGCAACAATAGATGGTGATGGGGTATCAATGAATTGATCATCCACACAAGATGTGTCCACACAAGATGGGGAAACACAAGTCTCATTATCATCCACAATAGCCTGGATCTCCAAGGAAATATCACTTTCAAATGAAGATCTAATGTCTCCATACAACTATTGAGTGATGGTCCAAGTAGTGAAATGGCACTCAGTGTACTCTATATGATGTAGAATATCCTCAAAAATGGTAAGAAATATTAATCCATATACCATGTCATTGTTGTTAAACCATGCATTCTTCTAATCATAGTCACTTGGCTCAGGAACGAGTCCAAGGAGATAAGGTAGTAGATACTGCTCAAGGCAATGATTCTTTATCCCTTGTTTCCAGGAAAAATATTTCTTTGAAGTTAACTTGACAACAAAAGGATGGAAATAATTTTTAAGAGACATGCTTAAAATCCCCCCATAAATGGAACTTTATCTTAGTTCATGATTACAAATTGTTTGTATAATCCCCCCAAGATTGATACAAAAAGCCACTTTAAGTTAATACAAAAAGAGACATCAAGAGACACCCCCCTTTCCACTCAAAGAAAGAACCCCCCAATCAAATATAATTTGGATTAGTGCATTTACAACTTCCACTTGCAATAATACTTAGTGGTCTTGATCTCAATCCCTTACAAAATTCTCACACATTGGGTGTATGTTGAAAGTATAAAACTAGATCCAATCCAAGTGAAACTAACAACACCACTTCAATCTACTCAAAAAATCATGCACTTTCAAAAGAATAATCACCTCAATCCGAGATCGTATGAGAAACTTATGAGTCTCTGAAGTTTCCAAAACGAGAAATGTGTAGTGTCACAGGTGAGAATCTGCAATTTCTGAAAAATCACTGCATCAAAACCAAAAAATGCCTACATTGGTGCAAAGATCACAAGCAAATAGTCCAAATCGAAAAAAATTGCCTGAGAAACAGAGCCAGTATGAGTGAGAACAAAGCATTTGAAAACTGCCTTCAAATTTGCAACTGTCTGCTGAAATGTTTTGATTTAGTTTTTGTAAAATATATAATCTATATGCAAAAAATAACAATGACCCAGATGGTTTTTTTTGGCTCTGAACAAAACCCAGATGGAAAATTTTCTTTAAATTATATAGAAAATATGGATCTAGTGTAAAATAATGCTCCCAACAACAAAAAAATGATCCTAGAAATGAAAAAATTGCTTATAAAGGCTCAATCATCTACCTAAGTCAAGCAAAGGCATGCTAAGACTTGCAATTTTAACAAGATCTTCATAAATCCTTTTAGATTCTTCATATCATTCGAAAACATAAGAGAAGAGTATACAGGATTTTGAAGAAAATTGCAACAAAGCTTATTAACTCTCCAAAATCTCTCAAAAAATCAGAAAAATAATGAGCTATACTAGACAACTTGGCTTTGATACCATGTTAGATTTTACAAGAAGCAAGAAGCAAGCTAGGATCTGATGTTGGTCATAGATCACATGCAACTTCACTCAATAGATGATCGAAGATCAAAATAGTAGAATGAAGAGAAATTTGAAATGAGAGAAAAATAGAGACAAGGCAAGAGAAATTGTAGAATACTCTCAATACTCCCACCGAGCGATCACCGAACTAGCCAAACTAGTGAAGGTGAGAGGAGAGTGCTCAATATATAGAAAAATAAGGGCAAATACATCCAAGAGGTGCATTAACTCCAACTACCCATAAAAGGTGAGAGGTTATCACCTACTTGGTAAATGACAAAACATGTGACATAACCTCCTTAGGTGAAGACAAAAAGGAGGTGGCACATAAATCCAAACGAGGTTGAGAAACCCAACTACCCTATAAACTACTCAAGTAAATACAAAATAGTGGTTATGAGAGGTGGCACAACAAGCCAAAAGAGGATGTGTAACTCAACTTCCCATGTGTGGGAGAGTGACACATGTAGCTGATGTATTTCACCACGTGTCCTCATATTAACCACTTCTAATAAACCTAAGCAAGCTTAAATAATATGTGTAGGAAAAATAAATGCCCCCTAACATAAGGAAAATAAAAAACCTACACTAACAAGCCAAACCACTTAGCCAACCTAAACCACTACACATGTGTTTTATTTTATAGACACAAGCTTAGAGAAAATACAACTAGTGGTTTAGGTTAAACCATGTACCACAAAACCATGTGAATACAAAACCACTAACCCCTTATTTAATATTGGGTACTAAGACATCACATTATTTAATATTTCCCCAATATAAAATTATTATCACATGTCACCCACACAAATAATAATAATACAATGTTACAATACAACATCAAGTGGGCCCCAAATAATTACCTAGTGTGACTAACACCACCAAGGTGTATCACAACTAAATAATTATTTAGTTATAATAATATAATAAATCAATTTATGCAATGGTGTACAACACCATATCCCAACATAAAATCCCCAAGGCATCTCTATAAACCACCGTACACTATCTTCCATCCATAGAAAAAAAAATGTTTACTACTTAAATTGCATGCACTCCCTCTAGTCAACTAATAGCTACATGCTCGCATGCCCACACTTGTAATAGAATTGATTTTTCTATTCTCCCCCCCTTTGATAAATGAAAAAAATTAGATCTCTATACAGGTGCACCAACATACATGGAGCCCATATAAATGCTACACCCCTCTTAAACATCCATACAACCATGTCCATAAAACTATCATCAAGCATCACTCAATCTCATCAAATAACTACATGTCACTAACAACTACCATTAGAAACAATTGTAGAGCTTCCCTTTATGTGGAATAAAGTGATGTTCATATAATACATACAAATTAATGAACTAAAGATCCCAAATTAAGCAATTCATTGTTTAAAAGGGGGCTTCATTAAATTGTCAACCAAGGAATTGTAATATTGAGATGATGTTGGAACTATATACATAGTTGAGAATCCTAGACTCTCTTAATTGATTGAGTACAAGTAAATGAACAAGAGTAGATTCCTTTAAAAGCTTCTTAACTTTAAATAACTCTTATTTGGAAAAAAGAAGAAGAAGCAAATACTAGTTACTATAAGCGAACTTAGTAACTACTACAAGTGTTTATTCTTTCACAGACTATGACTAGCAACTCTCTATGTTGTAGTGTGGCCTATTTCATATAACCATAAATAACAACATTCAACAAAATGTAAATTGGAAACTACAATTTAGAAATTAGAATATAACATTCAACATAATGTAAATTGGAAACTACAATTCACAATTTTTAACTAATAATCTAAGCTAACATGGATTATATAGTACCCCAAGTGGCCCTTGCTTAAGTTGCGACAATCCACAGTGTCTCCCTTCAAACTCTCAAAAATTAAAGAAATTGAAGTATCCTTCTTTATTGTAATTCGAGGATACACCAAGCTTCAAAACATAGTATAACAAGTTTTATATTCAATCTATTTCATGCAAAGATCTAGCTAGTCAGTCTCATAAGATTATTATTGTTGCAAAATTTCCTTCAACATTATCTTGGATGTGAACCTTTTTCAACATCAGCTTACCATTCTCTATCATCTCCTTAAAATGGTACTAAAAACTTTAAATTTTTTGGTACAAGCATGGTACATAGGGTTCTTTGTGAAACAAAAGGAAATCTAACTACCTCAAATAATTTTAACCACCTTACAATTGAAACCAATACATAAACATTCTTTGTGAGCATATCACCTCCTTAGAGGCATGTGCAACAACCATAAACTCTACTTTCATGGTGGAAAAGTCAACCTCAAGTTACCTCTTACTCATCCACCAAATTACACCACCAAAGAAAAAGAACACATAGCCACTAGTGGACCTTCAACTAGATCTAAGTCATTTACCCAATATATACATCAATAAAACCATAAATATTGAATGTATTAGCACATCATGTATACCATGATAGCAAAAATATTAAAACACCCTTTTAACATATTTATAATGCTCCTTATAAGAGTTAGACATAAAAATACTCAAGGCTCCCACTGCTCAAGAAAATTTTGAGCTAATTTACAAACCATTTTATTTATCAAGCTACCAATGATGCTCTAGCATAAGGCACATTAGACATATCATCTAAAAAATCATCCAATTTAGAAAACATATTTAATAAAATATTATTATTGATAGAAAAATGAATACTCATTTCTTTACAATGCATACTAAACTGCTACAAAATGGTAACAACATACTTGACTTAAAACCAAAACAATTTGTGTGCCTAATAATTGATAATCTCCATACTATTTTTTTTATAGACCTCAATTCATTCATATAAAATGTGCTATAAAGCTAAGTTTTGAGCTCCATATTCATCACTTTATTATTACTAATAAATAACATATCATCCACATAGAAAATGATGATTAGAATCTAATTATCATTCATTTTAACATAAACATAGTAATCTTCATTGCTCCTAAAAACCAAAAATCAAATGCAAATGCATAAAAATTGCAATACCACATCCTAGGTGACTATTTCAAACCATACAATGAATTTTCAACCAACAAATAATTTCTTTCCTTTCACAAAGAAATGATCATTTTCTCACATATAAATAATCCCTACTTAAGATGCAAATGCAAAAAAATAACATCCATTTTCTCCATATAAAAATCACAAGCTATAAAAATAGATAATAGGAATATTATAGAAGATAACTTAGAACGAAGAGAGAAAATTTCATTAAAATCAAATCCCTCTCTTTAGAAGCATGCCTTGGCCACTAGTTTAGCCTTATACCACTATAATTATTGATCAAATTTGATATTATTTTTATACACACTTGTAATTAATGGGTTTTCTTCTCTTGTGCAAATTATCAAGATCCTCGATGTTATATTTTTTGAATGCTATTATCTCCTCTTGAATGGATTGTATGCAAGACTCATTTTCCTCTAAAGAGAGAATCCTCATAAGATATTGGTTTATTTTAATTGTATAACAAATAAAACACACAATAGAAATCTAGTGGACTATACCTATTAACTAGATTTTATTATCCCATTGAGCATCTCAAGGTAGAAGGGGATCTGTCTATTCTTCTACAATCTCATCCTACATCCTACTCAAAGATTTCATATAAATCCTCATGCTCCTCTCCATCCTCTTATCTATCATCTTTTTCTTTATTATTTATATCTTCCAACTTTTCAACCTTGGTCTCAAAATGCATTATTTTCTTTCCTTATTTTTTCTTTTGCTATATAGGATCCAAAATACTCTAAACTACTTAAAAATCACATCTCAAGAATAAATAATTTTTTGGGCTAGGGGATTCCAAAGCTTATAACCTTTTGCATTCTCATTATAATCAACAAAGATATATTTATGTGCTTTTGAATCTAATTTAGATTGTTTTTTCTTAGGCACATGAATGTAAGCCTCATATCTAAATGCCATTAAATGTGAAACATCAACTTTAAAAAAAAAAAAATTAAAGAATATATATTCTATGTATATATATTTTGTCATCATATTTGTGCAATTAAGTGTATAGGTTTGTGTTTGTTTATTCTTTCATATATTCTATCATCATTATATTCATTGATTGATTTATGCTTATTCGTAGGTTTGTGTTTGTTTGTACTGAATATATATATTTTGTTGAAGCATATTATTTTATATTATTTGAGTGTTCATATTCTTTCATTTTTGTTAGGTAATTGTTTTTTAGTTGCATATTAAATTACTTTTTTTCTTTGTTTATTGCTCGCTCTTGCTTAGTGCATTTTTATAGTCTCTTTTATATTCATTTTGTTGCTAATTATTATATGAGTTTACTTTTTTCCTTTTACTCCTTACATGATTTGATATTTCCTAATACTTATTACAAACTTCATAAAATTTGTGGTATTTTAATTTTTTTGTCAGTATCCTTTTCCCTTTAATCATTTTTCTTCTCTCACCTCTCCTCCCCCACCCTTTATTAGGCTCCTTATGCAATCCTTTTTCCCAATTGTTCCTCTTCTTGATGATGGATCACTGAGTGTGATCCAAAATGTCAATATAAAAAATACATAGTTGAATCCAAAAGCTTGCAACACTAGTAAGGTTTTTCACCCTCCCACCACCAAAAAATAATTGTAACTTCCCACAACCAACAACCCAATATGAATTTTTGTCACCCAAATACAGTTCTCCTACATCACATGCATGGTAGGAAGATAACCACTCCTTGTGAGGATATATCCATACAAACAACCTAAGTCAATAATCCATGATCTATTGGAAAATGTTATAATAAAAATAAACAAGGCTACATCACCTTCATTAAAGAAAATTCAATGGAGGTCTCACAAGTCATCTTTTTTATTTTTACACACCTTAACATGCACCAATTTGCAATAGTTATAGAAATCCACTCTACTCTTCCTTGGAGTCTTAGAATAGGCTTGAAACTTAGATCTCTCATAAGTATTTTTTGACCCCCCTTATACCCTGTTTTACCCTTGGGCATTCATTGAACATGTAATGAATCCTTTGAGCTCTCTTCCATAGAATAGTAAGAAGGGCATCCATATTTATTTCCTCTACAAATTATAATTTCCCATGATTCAAATGAAGAGAAAATTAGCAATATGCACGTATCCTCCTTATCTAGATCTCAACATTAATAGATGTTATTTGACTTAGAATCAAATTATTAAATGCATTCAAATGTTCTACCACAAAGTCCTTATATTTAATTTTTAATTTAAATATAATATTTTTAAATAAAATTTAATTAGTACTAAACTCTTTAATTGGTAGATCTCACAAATTATTTTCTAATGAACATATTCAATGTTCTCCTCAAAAACATTTAGCAAGATAAAATCTTCAAGACACAACGGAATAGTTTATTGTGCCCTTTTTATTCAACTTATAATCATCATTGCACATAGAATATTATTTATTTTAATTTGAAATTACTCTCCATTGATCTCTTTATTCAAAGAGATCCTTCATCTGGGTATGTGCAGGATCATGATGGGCCAAAAAGTGGCGGTATGATTGGTATTTATAGGGTATATGGCTGACGAATTATTTTTTACCCAAAATTGATGAAATGAAAAGAGTTTTTAAAGGAGATTCTAATATTTCCACCAATATAAATTATGCTTTAATTTGAATTTAATAAATAATTATTATTCATTTTCTATTTAAATTATGACTAAAGTCCTAATTGATAGGCTGATTGAAAAATAAATATAGCTATCAAACAATATCACATTTTTGGAATCCAAAACATGCATCACATTCTATGCTTCGTATACTATAGGATTGAAAAAAAAAATTGAATTTCATGAAGTTTTGACCAAGTTAAGGTGGTCAGACATACGAGTTTTTATATTTTTTAAAAGTTGTAATAAAAAATTCATAATTAATTATTTACTTGGAAAAAAATTACACAAAATAATGCATCACATCCAGACGTGAGTTCTCTACTTATTTCTAAAATATTTTAAAAAAATATTATGATTTTATTGTGGTTAGGGTGGTCAGACAGACACCTACTTCTTATTTTTTCCTTAAAATTTAAGTACCACTATATTGAAATTTCAAATTTTCACCAAATAGATTTAAAAAATAAATAAATAAACCTAGTAGTTTAGAAACTAGATTCAATTTTCTATAGATTCTATTCTTACATATTTTTGAAATAATATAGATAACTTATTGAAATTTTTATGTCAAGTTGCCTAACTCTGATTTTTTTGAAATTTTTGCCACTTAAGGGCCTGTTTTTTCCATGATGATCCTGCACATACCCATCTTCAACTTGCACAAATCGTAAATAGTTTTGTTAAATTTATCAATATTTGAATGAGGGATGGAAGCCATGGTCTCCAATCATAGATGTACAAAATAATTGAAACAAAGAACTTCCACTACAACCCAAAAAACTTCAAAAATTCAATAAATGTGTCCATATATCAACAAAAACAAGGATCTAATACCAGTTATTGTTAAAAATTTATAAATTACTACAAATGTTAGCCCTTCAAAGAGTATGTGAATCTAGTTATCATTAATGTAACATTGGATTATTCAATAAGAGATTTATATGGAAGAAAAAATATCATTAAACCATGATAAATGAACACATGATACTAGATATATGTGAAGAAACTCTTGTGGGGAAAACTACGCCATCAAAGAGACCTACAAAAATATGTATATATCTTTAACATGAGCAATTATGCAACACACTTTCTCCCTTCAATTTGATAACATTCTAGTAGTCCATATGTACCTATGAGATATTTATAAAAATAACCACTCTAACACCTCATGCATGTGTGAGTATTAATGTGAACATAAAAAGGTAGTTTTAAAATACCATGGGCTAAGAAAACAACATGAAAAGTTCCTAAAAAGGACACAAAAGGATAAAAAAATTGTTAGTACACCTCTAAATATGCCCCCTCTCACCCTTACACAACCTTCAATTGTATATTCTCAAGCCTTTGTATTTGGATAGTAGGGACAAGAGGGAAATTAAGGCCCGCTAGTCATATAATATATTATATATAATATTAATTAAATATCACACAATCCTAGCATTCCTTCTCTCTTCCTCATTCTTTATTATTTTCCTTTTGTACCTCCTAAGGTTTTTCTCCTTATCCATTTTATTTTCATGTCTCTTTTGACATAGTCTAACTATAAAATTTTCATATGTTGTACACACATGTGAGAACTATCGGAATATATATAAGGGGATTGACCAAAGTAGACTCCCCATTAATATTTCTATTTTTGTTTAAAGTTTTATTTAATAAATTTTATTTGTAGATAAATTATTAGACAATAGGGTTATTTCCAATAGTCAATATAGAATAGAAAAGTGCTTAGCAAAGCAAGAAAAATCATCAATTATTTTTTAGTTCTTTTTCCCAAGATAAACACACCATTTCTACCTATTTGATGATTTTTTTCTAAAGTATGCTTCTAGTTAGTGTTTTCTAATGCCTTGGTCTAGCCATTTAACTCATTCTAGATTTAACAAGTGCCTTTTTTTAGTCTTTTCCATCTTATATCAATCATCATAGTTATATTTTATTAAGGTATTGAATTCCATTAGATATCTAGAATTCCATTAGATATCTAACTTTTCTATTTGTTTCTATAAGCTTATTCTAGTTTTTGTAATCATTTACCCATCATATGTTTGCTAGGTATTAGAAATTGATATTGCAAACTCATCAACTAAAATATAGGCCACCAAAAGGTTTTAGGTTTTTCAAATACCATTTATACATTTAGACAAATGAGACAATTTTAAAAGGTCTAATTAATCTATTTAGGACAAGTCTACTACTTCTACTTGTCTAACACTTTTTATTTAGGTCAATCCCACCACTTTAGTCTAAAGTTCCTTTTTCCATGTTCTTGATTTATTTTAGATCTAAATTAAATATTATCAACTACATTCTTCACTTATCCATCACTCATATTTCATATGTAGGTGTATCTAAGTTCTTTTTATTATTATTTTTGTTTCCTAATTATAATTTACTAGTGTTTCCTTTTATCTCCTAGCTTATGTTTCTAAATATTTTCTCTAGTCTATGGTCAATCTCAACTATTATTTAGGTTGATTAGTTGCATATTAGGCTATTTGATTTGATCTAAAGATTGAACTCACATATTTTATTATACACACTTAAAGAAATAATTAACACCTTCATATTCTACCATTTGTTTTATTTAAATGGATAAAACATTTTCATGAGGTAAGTGAAAATTAGAAGCAATAAAAGTTCTCAAAGAGTATTATTTTTTCCTTAGAATTAATGGATCCTCCCTCCTAAGGATTTTGTGAAATTAAATCTTTTGTTTTGAGATAGAAATTATGAATTTATGTATAAAAAATCCCTCTCATTGCTTTTTCAAACCAGTAATGATGTAGAGTGTGAAGCATTAGTGGTAGGTATGTAGCTACAACTTCAAGACAATTTGATAATATTATTATAGAAGACGATTCCTTGCTAATGGATAATGTTATTCACAAAGGTAAGTAGAAAATTGGTGCCTAAAGTCATATGTAAAAGAGGACCTAGTGTCGGTGTCTAAGTTAATGTTAGATTTCAATAATGTAGAGATACAAATTAAATGTCATAGTAGAATTTTTAGCCAATTTTCATGTTGATCAAGAACCTCTTGTAGCACCTTACAACCACCTTTCTAATTTAGGGAAGGAGATTAGAATTTAAGATATAAACCTCCTTAATTTAGTTCATTTAGTTTCTTGTCATAGGTGGTTTTTTTGGGTGAATACTTTTGAATTTATTTATTTTTGAAGATAGATGCTTATGCAGTCGATAGATTCTTATGCAGTCTTCTTTTTGTCCCTTGTTGGTATTTTTAAGTTAAAATCCAATTGAATGCCTCATGCGTACATGTCTCCTATTTATTTTAGGATTATCTCTTTGTCTCAATGTCTTTATGTTGGTTTGAGCTAGTTGGTTGGATGGTAGGTCATTGACACATGTGTGTGTAATCTTTTGGTTGTTGAACACATAAATATAGTGAGAGGGGGGTGAATCAATATAATAATGAATTTTTTCCTTAACCAATTCACCAATTATAATCAAAGAATCATTAAGAACATTAAATGCAACAATGTAATCAATGAGCACAATCTCACAAGATAACACTAGATTTACATGGAAACCCTAGAGGAAAAACCATGGTGAGAAAAGTTGCTTGGGTCTACTACCCAAATCTAGAATCACAAGAGTAATGAGTTATTACAATTCTTTTGTAGGCACCAACTCACTAGAAACACCAATCCCTAAAAATATTTATTGGCACTAACTTAAAGGAGAATTCAATCCCCCAAACTAAGCACCACCCAAAAGAAAAGGAGGCACCAACCTCACATGAAACAAGCAGCTCCAATCTCAAGATACACTGAAATGATTATGATAGAACTTACAAACAATTCTCTCTCTGAAATGCTCTCAGAATGAGTTTTCATAATTTTTTCTATCATTTGGATTATTCTACATGCACACTCTACTCTCCTTCACATAAATTGGCTCTGCCTAGAAAGATAAGACATGAAAAGCTTGGATAGATCACCCCCCAATGTATAGGCACAATTGTATACGATTCAACAAATCAGGGTAAAAGCAAGAAGTTGGGTCCACGAAGAGGGGAAGTTTCGGCCAAAAAAAATATAAAAATGCGTATGCGTTATGCTTCAGGTACCCTAGCCTAAAAAAATGTGTATGCACTAAAAAACACGTATGTGTTATAATGCGTACATGTTATATAATGCGTGCACATTTTATAACACACGTAGAAGTCATTTATTTAAAAAATTAAATACCTTTTAGAAACGCATATGCGTTTGGTAACACAAAACACGTACATGTTTTAAAACGCGTACGTGTTGCTAAAAAGTGTTTAATTTTTTTAAATAATCAAGAAAATAAAGAACACATGTGCATTTTGTAACACACACATGTTTTTAAAATTTTGAATTCCCAACCCACATGCTACCTCAGTTTTAGGCTCGGGAAAGGCTTGGCAACCCGACCCTTAGCCTTTGACGTGCAACTAAAAAATGAAGGCAGATTGAAGAAGAATGTCCAACTTTGGCAATATGGCTGATGGACTTTTTTTCTAAATCAATCTATAAAATTAAAACCCATTAGAGAACACGATGTCTAGTTTCCAAATATATAATATTAAGATTGGATTATATTTGTTATTTTTTAATTAACTTCTAAGCAAGCTAGTCCTTAAACTTGAAATATTAGGCTTTTTTTGTTTTTTAATAACTTTTTTTTGGTTAAGTTTCTTGTAAAAAAATTATATGGCATCAATCTTTAGACAATTATCTACACAATGAACATAAAATATTTAAAAAATATTTAGTTTAGGTCCAATTATGTTGTCCTTACATGTTGATTTTAAAAACAACAATTAAGGCCAATAAAAAATCAATGAAAAAAATATTCAAAAAAATTATAGAAAAAATTCCTCATCAATCTTCATGTTGTTAGTTCTCTTTCCCCAAAAGGAATTAGAAAAATACTTTTATTTGGGTCAAAAATTGGTCTATACATGTGCATGGTATGGTAAAAAAATAGGGACTTTTAAAAAGTGGTTTTTATACATCCCTATAAAAATTTAATTTCTATCATCTGGGTATTTGAATAAATTACATATTTGGAAACTAGACTCAAAATGCTAAATTTCATACTACTGACTTTTTTTAAGATTCATTGTGTAAGTGCCTCAAATTTTCAGTCCAAGTGTGACAAATTCTTAAAAACAGCAAAAACACTTCCACTTTTCGAGCTTTTTGTGAACCCAACTTTTTGCATCAGCCCATCACTTATATTTTTTTCCTTTCAGAAATATGAAACCACAATCTTAAATATCAATATGAAATGATAGATAACACCCATATGTCGGCTTATATCAATTATTAGAATCATTGGTGGTAGGGAAGTCATCCTATAAAAATCCTTTCATATTGCTACCATGTAACTCTACAAAGATTCAAATTTTGAACCAGGAACTAGTCGTTTAGAGAGTTTGAATCTAGATAGTAGATCTTTGTTTTCATAGGATTAAATGCATGGAAAATATTTGACAACTGATTTGAATAAACACATAATCTCTAAGAATATCCCTGACCAATAGAATGCAACCATTGAAAATTCTTGGACTCAACATCCTGTAGTTCCACAAGAACATCTCTCTCCTCTCTCTATATGTGCGACCTAGCCATCAATTTATAGTTGAAAATTCATCAACACAAACATCATCCTAGACATAAATCAATATTACACAACTTTGCACAAATAGAAATTGGACCTGCATTTACCATTATGAATAAGTGAACATATGACACATATCCCTATCACACAAACCTCCTTCCTTCAATCATATACATGTGTCAACATTTTACACACTTGCAAAGCAATATTTTATAAACAAAAAAAATTTCAAATCAAAAGGCTAGTGTGACTCAACTAGATGACTACAAGTAGTGCTAACAGGGATTAAGTGGGATTTCCCAACAAACTTTGGCACTTGCACATGTTGTAACTGAATCAGACTGTAAACAAGGTCGGTGAACAATGATATTGAAGGGCTTTGGTCGGTGAACAATGATATTGAAGGGATTTTGTCATAACTTAAGCAAACTAGAACCTCTAATAGTTAGTCAATGACGAAATAGAATGTAAAGTGCTTGACCAAAAGGCTTAGGGTTTAAAGGGAATTAGGGATAAAACCCTACCAAGTGCACAAATACTAATAGAAGCATGTAATCCAAACAAGCTAAGGATATCTGATGTAGATCACAACCATCATGCTATTGCTAGAAAGCATGAACAAATTAGAGCAACAAAATAGATCTGAAGTAGACAACCTCCATGTTCAGAGCAACAAAACACATCTTGACAATAATGATAAGTTTGACAACATTATCAACATTTGCAATCATCTCTTTCTCAAAGGCCTCGACACCAATCCTTAACATCAATGGAGGATCCTTAACATCAATGACAACAAGCATATTTCCAACATAGGCTATTTCTACTCTTTTTATGAATTGTAAAAAAAATTGCAATCTAAGAGCGATTCTCAATGTAAAGGTGTGGTCTTGGATAGTCATTTGGCCTTATTCTTTCATTGTGATTCTCTTATTGTATTATATTTTTGTGAATCTATTCTCTAGGAGTATGTTCTTAGTCTATAGGACTTTCCCTAGTGAAAGGCTATGGTGTGACAAAATTTCATATCTAAGCTAGTTTTAGGGGCATCAAATGCTATGCTTAGGGTTTGGCTCCTATAAATGTTATCATATCATTTTGAGGGCATGCCCACTATTTCTATTCCTCCTCCAAGAATTAGATTTAAATTTAAAGAGTTATCAGGGGTTGTATGGAGTTGAGGCGATGAAAATAAAATATTGTCAACAAGAAGTCAGTGTGTGCTATGATTTTTGTGCAAACATGGAGATAGTTTTGTTGTGTTTGATTGTTGTGCATAATAAGGGGTGTGTGGGATTAAAGAGTAACCAAAAAATTATATTTTTATTTGGAAAAATAATGCCCAAGGCTAAGAAAAGAATGGAGATTATTTGTGGCATTTACTTTTTAGTGTTGGTTTGCTAGATCAGGGGGCCATATAGTGGAGAAGACAGTGGACTTGAATGGTTTTGTTGCATTAATGTTAAACAATTGGGCTGTATTTGAGCTCTTGCTCTATATTTGTTGGGTGATGAGATTTGTTGAATTTTATATGGATTCATAATGCTTGCAACCATAATGTCCTAACATGAAATTTGACATGTATTTTATATTTGTTTCTTTTCCAATTTCTTATTTATAGATTCTCCCTATTCTTATCACTCATTGGTTTATAGGGATTGTGCTCTGCCCCAAAGGTGATTGGGCTTCTTCGTGACATTTAAATTTTTAACTTATTTATGTATTGACTTCTAAACCCTTCAATGTAATTATATTTTTATATTCAGATTGGGCCCTATAAAATGTCCTAATTAATTAATCTAAAAATATGATTTAGATGAATACAAATGATAACACAATGTTGCAAAATTAATTACTCCTTAAAATCATGAAATAAGATCTAGGTAGTAAATTTTAACTTCCATGACAAAAATATCTTGAATCGGATTGCAGATAGTAAATTGCTCTTTATAACTACAGTTCGTAAAGCAGTAAACTAAATACAAGATCTACAATGGAAATTTCCTCCAGGAAACGTTTTTTTCAAAAAAAATAAAGTCTCATTTCTTTTTACACTGGTACGAATAATCCTCTATTTTGGAGGACTTGCTGAACGAGAGTACAGAAAAAATGGTATGAATTGCAGAGACTGCAATAGCCACTTTCACCTGCCCCCTTTTGGGCAGAATTCTCCTCCTATTCCTGCTCTTGCATTCAACATTAAGACGGCTGTTCATATTATGAGATGCAGTAGCCATTAGCTGATCTTGAAATTAGCAGAAGATGCAAATACCAAACTGATCAGAATTCAGACCGAAAGCTTCCCAAAAGCTCTCAATGACTGCATTTACTATAGACGACCATGTAGGAATATATTTATAGGATTTTCAGGCAGACTGATGAGAGTACATTAAAAAAACATGGATTATCTGTATCCGTGACGAATATGATTCCTCGACAGCTCTGCTAAATTGCCTTCAACGACAACACCATGAAAATCAATGATATTCACTGTTGATTGTCTTCTCTCACTGTTAGTCAACACCTCACATGGCAGCATTGACATGCAGATACGCAAAGATTTCATGACAGCCTGTATTTAGCATCCACGGCTAATAGATTAATAATTGGCATTTAAAAAATTGATATGAATCATTTCGTAGAAAGACATGGAATAAGATTAATCTAATTTATCAAAAGACTTACGTGTAATCAGTCCTTACTGACTGACTCGTCCACCCAATGGCTGTTGCAAAGAGGAAAAAAGGAGGGAATCTTAGAGTCTTGCTGTCATAGAAAGAAATGTGCGCCGTGGCGAAAGAGCAAGAAGGGACCATTATAAATGTCCGACAAGATACATTAATAAAATCAAATCGACAAGCTGATCATAATAAAATCTTACTAATGTCTCTGGATGTTTATGGTTTTTTGAAGGACGTTTGTTGCTTTGGGAAGAAATGTGCCTCTTAAGTACGTACTGTACACTGTTGTACGACATGACCAAGTACATTGGTACTTGCTTTCAAGCGTCACGACACTTGTAAAAGATGTCTTCTATTAAAAATTTGGTATGGGAATACACTGTTTGTAACGTGAAAAGTGTGTTTTCATATGTAAGTAATACTTAAGTGTTAACAGAGGTTTTATATTGGATTTGTCTGCAATCTGGTAGTTGCACAGGGTTCATGGCAGTGGAAAAGGAGGAATCCCCCGTGGCTGTGGATGAGGCGTGGGCTTCAGCAAAGAAATGCTTCTTTTGGCAGTGTTTGCTACAAGCAGGATAGAAGGGGCCTTTGTGCTAGGAAGCATGGGAGGGAGCGCTGATTGGAGCCCACTCCCTAGATCATCATCATAAAAAATGCATAGTGGTGCGGACTTAACGCCAAAAGTCTCTTTGGATTCCTCTTCCACTGATAAAAAGAGATATTTTTCTAAGAGGAAGCTGTGCTTAATTAATTTTTTTAGGATTTTAAATCATTTAGAAGATCTTTTTAATCATTTGATAGGGGAGCACGATTTTTATGCTGAAATTTAAGAATTGAAGGGTATCCATTTCAGCAAATTTGCTTGGTGCATAATCCTGACCTCATCTCTTATAATGTTGGGGTCTCACACTTGATCCCTAGTGGAGTCATTCAAGACCAATCAAATTCACTAATAGACCAAGGGCTCATTGATGTAAGCTCTTAATTGAAATGCAAAGTCTTGTTAGTTATCACATTGCTACAAGCTTATGTATCCCACTAAGATAGTTTGGAAGCATGTGAGAAGGTATTAGCAATTAAGTAGCACATGTATAATTAATGGCAAGGTAAAATTTCAAGGTATTGTCCAAGAAATATTTCAAATATCTAAATTTGGAAATTTTAGAATTTCATTAAAGAATTTTTTTGAATTAGTTGAAAAATGAAAGATTGGATCACATTAGCTACAAAAATGTGAAGGTCTCAAAGTCCAAAGATTTGGTTAAGGGACTTGAAGATTATTCTTTGGATTTTGATTTCTATGAATAATGTATATGTGGAAAATAAAATTGTGTTAAATTTAATGAGTTGTACAAGATTGGATGGAACTTTGCACTTGGTTCATAATGATATTTTTGGAACTATAACTATACTTTCATTGGCGAAATTGTATTTTGTATCATTTATTTAAGGACTCTATAGAAAAACATGGGTGTTCTTTTTGTGATAGAAGTTTGGAGTAAATTTAGAGAGTTTAAAGATCTCATGGGGAATTGGGCTAAAAAGAAGATCAAGGTTCTAAGAATAGAAAACAGTAGAGAATTTTACTTTGCAAATTTGGAAAGGTTATATTAACAAAAAAGTATAGTGATAGACAAAATTCATGCATCCCTCAATAGAATGGATTTGTGTAGAAATGATGAACAAAATATTAATAAAAAAGGATAAAAACATGCTCAATCATGCTAAGATCATGAATAGTAATTGTTATCTTATTGATCAACACATCTCATATGTCAACACTTGTTGATAAAACCCCAAAGGAGATTCGAACGGGCAAGAAGACATTTTCTAGCATCTCAAAATTATCAGTTGTGATCAATATGTGCATGTGTACAAGGAGAAGAGGTCTAAGTTGGAATTCAAAGCTAATCATGTATCTTCAACAATTATAGTGAACATGTGAAATGATGCTGTAGTGTAGAAAGTTGCATACCTTAACAATTTCACATTATGTTTTATCCCCCCTAAATTATTGAGCTTAATTGACCCCTAAATTACCTAAAATTATGTATTATGTAGCCCATTTGTACCCATTCGCAATAAATGACAAGCATTGAATAAATGCATCCACTTCATATGTTGCCCCCAACATTGAGTGTCTTAGAAATTTGGGCCAAGACCCATTCACCCATGTGAGAATGGTCTCCCTTCTTAGCCAGGACCCATTTTTGGACATGTGGGAGTGGCCATTTTAACATTCAAAAGCCCACTTGCAAATGTCGGCTATCAGCGTCTAATTTTTGGGAAATTAAATAAATGCATATAAATACCTAGTTATTGCATCATTTGAAATCTATCTAGCAAGAGGTGAACATTAAGAGCATTCAAGATCAAGTCAAAAGCAATATTATCAGAGAACTTCATTGTAGCAATTCAAGATCCAAGCATCATGTCAAAGTGTTTGTGAGTTTATGTTATCATGTTGTCATATTTTGTAAAGGCTAACATCTTTTTGTAGGTCTCCAAAGAATTCAAGTATTCAAGCAAGCAAGATCCAAATCCTTGAGGAGATGTGTGTGACTTTAGTCCTTTAAGGTAGCCAATGAGGGGTGGTGAGTTTTAGCCCATTGTGATTTCATCATTACTTCCTTTCTATTATCATTTATACATTGATATTTGTCATTATGGAAGTGGAAACACTTACTCGATGTTTGAATGAGGCAAGCCCCTATATGGCACAAAATTTTCCCTCTCTTTGAATGTGCAAGTTACATGTTTGAAAAGGATTCAAGAGGGTTTGAAGATCCATTTTGCATTGTTACATTTGTTGTCATGCATCTTGTCAAGCCACATAAACTTAGTTATATAAATATTCGATAGTGTTTTGATAGATTTATAGGTGAGAATATGAAGCTCAAATTCGACATCAGAGGACCCCAACATTTTGTCAAGACACCCCTACAAAGATCCATTAGCCCAACTTGGTGACCCAATCCTCCTATAGTGCTTGAAACCAAATTTTTTGGGCAGGTACATATCACCTTACACTTTTTGAATCCACTTGCAATCTACAATTTTAGTTTGTGCATTTCCCAAATATTTCATTTTTTATATTAGGTCATATAGTTCAATTAGGTTAATCACTCCAAATAATTTCTAATTCACTCCAATCCTCAATTAGATGTAGATCTAGATATGATTGTCTCACCTTCGTGGTTGGTAGTCAATCTATTTACCTTGTTGATCTACATTCTAATGAAACTTGGAAAAAGATCACCATTGCAACCTAGGTTCTTTGCATTTATGGCCTAGGATCCCTTGTTCTATATTTCATTTTGGTTCAAATAGGACATTTCACATCACGATGGACGTGGGGTTACCATTCACAAATATTTCTCCATATACTACAATCAGTCTAAGGACCCATACCCCAACTTAAGCCTTGCAACATCCATACTTTCAGATTTACTGTCAAACTAGTGACAAGAACTTACATATTAAAGAACAAATTTTCACCTCAATAACAATCATTCATTTATGCAATAGTAACTATGTTAAATCATATGAAAAATACATCCATTGAACAATTATTAACCAAGTTTTCCAAGAACAATCAATATCATTAATAATCAACACACAATACTCTATTCATTCATTAACATTGCTTATTACAAATATTTATTCTCCTAATGCAGGCTCGAAATCGCTTCCTCCAATATGCTTCCTATCATCCCGGTTTACTTGTTCAAGCCTCTCATTCATGATCTTCTCCCATTCATTTCTTGCGGATGTCTTCCTCTCTCGACCATCATCGACCTTATGGCTCAAGGCCTCCTCTCACCCGATTCTTGGATCAATCCTTCTTCTTCCTCTGCTCTACCCTTGCTACATGCTCTGCCTCAATTGATCAACCTCACCTCATTCCTTTTCTTTACAATCGACATTTTCAACTACCTTTATCCAACCTTTCTAAACTCAGCCCTCTTTTGGGAACTTCCCGTCTGTCCTCATATATGGACTTGTTTTGCTCGACCTGCTCTCTATAGCCTATTTTTTGATGACCTCTTCTTTTTCAACCTTCCTCTTCTCCTTCACAACCAACTCAACCTATTTGTTAGCCATTTTATGTCCTTTATAGCCAACCCATCCAGCCTTAGTTCAGCCATTCTCTATCATAACCGTCCAACCTTTCCATCACCCACTTGACCGTTCTTTATTTTGCTTGATGAGCTTTCTATTCCATCAAACACCATCAAATTCCAATCTTCCTTGACTATCGCCAAACTGCTCACATTCAACTTCTACAACTGTTGACTTCTAACTATCGATCCCTAACCATCTGCAATCGCTCATTCTTCCATGTCGAAGGTGACTTAATTGACTAACTAAATTCTTGTCCATACAATGACAACAACCTGAGCCTGTTCAAACTCCTTTAAGGGTATGTGCAGGATCATGATGGGCCAAAAAGTGGTGATATGATGGGTATGTGTAGGGTATGTGGCTAATGACTTTCTTTTCACCCAAAATTGATGAAACGAAAAGGATTTTTAAAGGAGATTCTCATCTTTCCACCAATATAAATTATTCTTTACTTTGAATTTAATAAATAATTATTATTCATTTTCTATTTAAATTATGACTAAAGTCCTGATTGATAAGTTGATTGAAAAACATCTATAGCTTTCAAACAGTATCACATTTTTTGAATTTGAAACATGTGTCACATGCTATGCTTTGCATACTATAGGATTAAAAAAAAAAATCATGAAGTTTTGACCAAGTTAAGGTGGTTAGACATATGATTTTTTATATGTTTTAAAAGTTGTAATAAAAAAATCATAATTAATTATTTACTTGGAAAAAAATTACAAAAAAATATGCATCACATCGGGACATGAGTCCTCTACTTATATCTAAAATCTTATAAAAAAATATTATCATTTTATTGTGGTTAGGGTGGTTAGGAAAACACCTACTTATTTTTTCCCTGAAATTTAAGTACTACTACATTGAAATTTCAAATTTTCACCAAATATATATATATTTTTTTAAATAAACCTAGTAGTTTAGAAACTACATTCAATTTTCTACAGATTCTATTCTTACATATTTTTGAAATAATATAGATAACTTATTCAAATTTTTCCATCAAGTTGCCTAACTCTAATTTTTCTGAATTTTTTGCCACTTAAGGGCTTGCTTTTTCCATGATGATCCTGCACATACCCTTAACTTCCTATCTTCCTACCCAAGTAGTGACAAGAATAGTTTTAGAACCAAGTCACACCAACAAATCCAAAAACTTGACCCACCAAATAAAGAATAGGATTGATGCCCGTACATCATACTCCCCAGGGGACAAAGAAGCCATGTACTCTTGGACATGGGTTATGATTTAAAATTGATCTCCTTCTATTCTCTTCTATTGCTTCTTCCACAATATTTTTGGCACCTTCAACCTATTCATCCAACATTGTTGCTCATCATACAACTCCACGCTAACCAGACTTCTTGTTGTCACATTCACCCACAAATCAACCTTTCCAAACATACAAAGATTAAGGAACTCTACATATATGTCCCTAATTATTTCCACTTCACCCATTGGGTTCTCTATTATACCAAAGGCATGCTCAACCTTATACCAATCTACATCCAACATTACATATACTTCCTTCCCAATGTCCCAACTAAACAACCACAAATCATTTTTAATATTGTCTCTCATATCACAGACCACAATACCATGCTCTAATTCAGATTTTTGCTCAACCCTTTCATTGATCAACACACTAAAGAAATACATATCCACATTCTTGGAGAACACGTATTTGTTTACCTCTGCCTGCATTGTTGCACCAACTTCTCTATCACTATCTACAACTTTTCTTCCTTCATCCTTCTCCATTGACCCACTTGTATTTATTCCTTCACCAACAATATCCTCCTACAATTCTTGTTTGATCTTAGAGGATTGAGCCCACAAATCATCCACACAATTCTTGTTTGCTACCCCTTCTTCAAATTTTTCCTTTGCTATGTTTCCCTCATGATTGTATTTATCTTCATCTGCTTTATCCTCTATTGCTTCAACTTCCTTTTCTGTATATTTTGTTGCTCCTCCTTCAATCTCCATCTCTTTGTCACGCCACTCTTCTATTTTTCTTTCAGGCTTCTCATTCCTCTTAACCAAGTCATTCTTCCTATCTTTCCTATACTCATTACTAGACATTCCACTCTGCCTTCTTTTGCTTTCCTTCCTCTTTTTATATCTTTCTCTTCTCGTTTCCTTTTCATCCACAGTCAACCACAACTTCTCATATTCATAAATTTCATTCAAAGCCTCAACATCATCATCATACAAATCAAATTGTCTACCTCTTACCTCGCGCTTATCATGTTGCTCTTCCTCTAACTTTGTTGCATGCTCTAGGGAATTATCCTCCTTTTCATCTTCTATGGGCTCTATTAATTTCTTTGGTTCATTGGATTTGTCCACATCTACACCTTTCCTCTTCTCTTGTATTGTCTTCTTCTCATTATCAACTTTTTCTACTGTTGTCCCATGTTTCACTACCCACACTGGGTTCTTCATCTTCTTGAATTGATGTCTTGTTGCCTTTGCACTTGGCCCATCCTCTTGTATTCCTTGATTCTTTGTCATACCTTCCATCTTTGACGTTATTTTACTATCATAAAGGTTAGTAAAAACCACCCCTTGGTTTCCTTCCACCTAATGTTCCTTTCCAACTAATTTTCTTTGTCAAAATGGTACGATATACCCATGATCTACTAATTTTATTTTCTCCTATCTATCTATAGCATATTCACATTCCTATGTCTACTTGCATCTAGTCAAAATCACCACCAAAACTCACTTTTACCTATTCATTGGTCTGTTGTCCCAATTTTCTTACCTTCTTGGCTTCATGTCTTGCCACCTCTTTCTCTTTATAGGCTTTCTTCTTTTCTTCATTATTCCTCTCTTCATCTTTAGGTACCTTGTAATGCACCTCTGCCATGAACTGTTTTCTTTTATCTAATTTTGCAACTTGTCTTCTTTCGGTCTTATCTTCATCTTTTCCTATGGGCTCCCTTCTTTCCCTCTCTCCTTTTTCCTCCAAAGGCTTGTTCTCAACCTTCTTCATACTTGTATTCAACACTTTCAAACAAATTAGTATCAAACAAATTGAGAGACTCAGATGTCTCTTCAATTGCCACTTTCATGGACACTATCTTCTCTTCTTCTTCAAGTGCTCCTTGTTGCACTTTCCCTTTTCTCCTTTCCTTACTATCTTTATTCAAGTCCTCTAAAACAAGAACTTTCCTCTTCTCTTCTTGTCCACTTCCCACAATCACAACATTATTAGGCAAATAACTCTTTTCCAACATATCCATTCTACTTACAATCTTCTCCAATTCCTCTCAGAGTTGTTTGATTTCCACTCCATCCCAATACCTATCCCAAGATGGGATTATGACAGATCTCCTTACACTAATACCCATCCTTCTTACCACTACAATCCACAGTCTCTACTCAAGCTTCAAGTGCAAACTGCCTCTCCTTTGACGATTGATTCACACAACAACACACATCACTTGCCAATTCTAGCACAGGTTGCCTCTCCTTTGGTACTCTACCTATGCAAACTTGTATCTTTCTGTATTCTGATACCTACCTTGGGTTACTCTTCCCTTTGCTCTACCCGGTCTTTGAACCCAATTTCTTATCTCTTCCTTTGTCAATCTTCAACACAAAAATTTCCAATAGTTTATGCCTCCATCAATCTACCAAAATAATCAACAACCATTTACAACCCATATGTTTTGGGGCTCTAGGTTCCTTCAATAACCAATTAATCTACAAACACACATAACACTCCAAGATTCTTATGAGCATCAAAACAAACAACAAAATTTTACTGCCTAGATCTTTTGGGCTCTAATACCAATCTGATGGATGTGGGGTTACCTCTTGCAAATATTTCTCCATATACTACAATCAATTAAAGGATCCATACCCCAACTTAATCCTTGCAACATCCATACTTTCAGATTTACTATCAAACCAATGACAATAATTTACATATTAAAGAACATATTTTCACCTTGATAACAATCATTCATTTATGCAACAAGAACTCTGTTAAATCATGTAAACAATACATCCATCAAATAGTTATTAACCAAGTTTTCCAAGAACAATCAATATCATTAATAATCAACACACAATACATTATGCATTCATCAACATTGCTTATTACAAATATTTATTCTCCTAATGTAGGCCCGAACTCGCTTCCTTCAATATGTTTCATGTCATCCTGATTTACTTCTTCAAGCCCCTCATTCATGATATTCCCATATTCATTTCTCGGGGATGTCTTCCTCCTTGACCATCATCGACCTTACAGCTCAAGGCCTCCTCTCACCCAATTCTTGGGTCAGTCCTTCTTCTTCCTTTTTTTGGCCATTGTTGCATGCTCTACCTCTATTGATCAGCCTTACCTCAATCCTTTTCTTTACAATCGACCTTCTCAACTACCTCTATCCAACCTTTCTAAAGTCACCCTCTTCTAGGACCTTCCCATTTGTCCTCATATCTAGGCTTGGTCTACTTGACCCACGCTCTAACAGCCTATTTTCTGATGATCTTTTCTCTGTCGGCCTTCCTCTTCTCCTTCACAACCAACTCAGTCTATCTGTCATATTTTTCCTGTCCTCTATGACCAACCAGTTTGACCTCAGTTCGACCTTTCTCTATCATAACCGACCAACCTTTCCATCACCCACTCAACCCTTCATTATGTGGCTTGTTGAGCTTTCTGGTTCCATCGAAAACCACCAAATTCCAACCATCCTCCACTATCTCCAAACTGCTCACATTCAACTTCTACAACTATCAACCTCTAACTGTTGATCCCTAACCATCTACAATCGCTCATTCTTCCATGTCGAAGGTGAAATAATTGACTAACTAACTTCCTATCCATATAATGACAATAACCTGAGCCCGTTCAAACTCCTTTAACTTCATGTCTTCCTGCCCAAGTAGTGGTCACAGGAATAATTTTAGAACCAATTCACACCAACAAATCCAAAAACTTGACCCACCAGATAAAGAATAGGACTGATGCCCCTGCATCACATCATAACTTTCTAATTTGGTAGTCTTTCAAACCCTAGATCTAGGTTTTGCATTGCGTTGTTTGCATTTCTCATTTAGAGTTTCATTTTTACATCCTAAAATCATAAAAAAATTAAAATTAAAAGAAAATTACATCACATATTGCATCATATGTTTCATTAGGGTGAATTTCAATATTTAGATCATATTTGCATTTAGATTGCATTCACTAAGAGGTTAAAATATGAAATTGTTCATTGTATGTAAATTTCATCTTTCATTTTAGGTTATAAACAAGTAAAAAATTGCATAGTTGTGTTTCAAAATTGCCTCAAATCATCATTCTCAAAATTTTGCATCTTCAAATCAGTCATCTATTGCATTTTCACTCTAAAATTTGCATTCAAAACTTGTCAAAACATTTTTACCTTTGTTGCACACTTGTATTTTGCATTACCTTAACTTAAATTGAGCAAAATTTGGAAAAATATTAATTGTTTAACATGTTTGCAACAAGAGATAGTGAAACATAGATTTTAGCACCCGAAATGCTTGCTCTCTTCCTAAGTTTTTCACCTAGAAAGAGAGAGATTTAGATCGTAAAATGCTAAATGTTCATTCAAGTAAGGACATATGTGATGTGATATGATGTGATGAAAATGGAGTAATCTAAGTGCTGCTAAACTATGAAATTGATCAAACATGCATGCAAAACTAAGATTTATGCTTTGTTTGAAAACACATTGTGAATTGCAACAACTATGAAATATGAAGAAATAGAAGGAAATATGCATAACAGAAAGGAATGGATGAAATCAGAGTGCACCTGGAGACAGAATGATGTCACTGGAAGGTTTTGAAATATCTTTGAAATTTCTATAAATGGCCACTAGGACTCATTCGCCAAGCCTAGTGAATTAGTCCTGCTTTTGTTAAAAACTACCAGAAACTTGTTTCTGACTATCGGGAGTTGAAATCTCAAAAAATAAATTTTCAATCCTATAGGTGGGACTCATTCGCCAAGGGTGGTGAATCAATCCACCTACAAAAATCTGAAAAATAAGAGGAAGATTCTGTGGAGTTAGATTTGTATTTTTGCCTCCTACAGGTCTCTGCTCCTGAAATTGTCAGATCCAGGTCTGAAAGTGACTTTTGCTTGATGATTTAACTTGAATGAAGGGGAGAAGAGTTGAATAACTTTGGAATGCAATATTCAATGATCCTCAAGCTTCCAAAGGACCTAAATCTGCATACAAACAACACAAGAGAAATTGTTGATTGTTAAGGCATGGGGGTTTGCCTTGGTCAAACCCCGTTTAGGTAATTAAACCAAATTGATAAAATAAAGGAATGAAGCATGCAAAGTGGAAGTGATTACCTTGCAAATGATGATTGATCTTGGATGTCTACAACAACACATGTAAAATCTTCCCTTGAATTCTTTAGAATGCTAACTTGAAGACTTCTAATGGAGAAACCTTAACTTGCTTGACTTGGAGTGAAAGATTGATGGATGAATAATGAATAATGGATATGAATTGAGTTTTTAGATGTAAAATGAGGGTAAAAATACTTATTTATAGACAAGTGTGCCTTAGTATCTCGATTATACTACATCACAGGTCGTCATGTACTAAAAATAAACAATAAATTTTACCTTTTCCCGCTCAATGGTCAAAATGGGGCCAGATAGGACTCATTCGCCAAGCATGGAGAATGGGTCCCACCTAGATGGGACTTATTCACCAAGCATGGAAAATGGGTCCCACAGAGGCCATTCCGACACCTATGAAGCTTAGGAGATAGGAAATAAGGTTTAGATTGCTATCTTGTCAGGTGTTTGATTAATTAAAGCCTCGAGATGCACAATATGGGTAAAATAGGACATGTTAGTGATGATGTAAATGTTGAATAGGGCTTGGGACACATAGATCAATGTAAAAATGTAATTAAATGCACTTTACAACACTAAAATAAGGTCCACATAGCCTAGAAATGCACAAGAACCAATGTGAATGTATAAATCACATTACAACACTAGTTTATCATTAAGTTTGCATTAAGATCTTTCTAGATTGATATAATAATGTTATTATAATGTTGAATTAGGAATAAATAGGTTAATTAAGTCTAGAAAAGTGTGAAAGCTTCTTACAAGACTTCACAACGCCTTTACAAGACATTAATAAACACATGTTATTTGATCAAATGCAAGGGTCCAAGACCTAGTGTGGACACATAAAATGCCTCACAACTCTAGATTAGGGCCTCATTAAGTTCAATTTATAATGAACTAATCCCATGTCAAGCAACGGGTCCAATTTTCGATGGTATAGGTAGTAACATTAAAAACCAACAAAAAAAATTAGTTTTTTAGTTTTTTGAGCCCCTATTAGGGACTCAAACGCCCTTGGATATCCCTATCCTATTAGGGGTGTCTCAGAAAAAATTTGCATAATTTTTTTTCTCTGCATTATCAATCTATTTTTGCTTGCAAATGTTTCATTTGAAATTTTGGAGAAATGTTATGACATATTCAAGAAAGGTGTCATTTTGCTTGATTTGTTGCAAATTTGGGAAGAATTGTTGCATTTCACTATTAAAAATCATCATATCTATAGGATAATTGTTTACATTTTCGAAAGCATTACATGATTTGGGTACATTAGTTTTCATTTTTTTACAAATTCAAAACCCTACATTGTTACAACACATTACAAAATTCGTAAGACAAGTAGAGACATGTTTTCTTTTCAAACATATGGCTTTCAAAGGGTCACACATGGCTTGTATGATTGTAATCTCCCTACTTATGAATATAGTCTAAGGAAAAGAAATGAAACCAATAACAAGCATGTTAGTCACTCTCCCAATATCTCTCTCATTTGTGAGAATGTCTTAAGAGGATGCAATCAAGGGCAATCATGACAATCATAATTGTTCTTCTCCCAATACATCTCTTACTTATGAAGAAGGAACCTTGGTGTTAGAATACCCAATCATTGAGTATCATGAGGAACATGTTTGTACCTCTCCCAATACTTCTCCCATTTGGGAAATTATTATGGCCCACAAGAGAATGAAATCATTGACACATTTTTTAATATCACTTTGCCTAGTCTTCATTCATCTCCCAATATCTCTCCCACTTGTGAGAATATTTTGGTGCAAGAGGATGCAATCATTGATAATCATGACAATCATAGTTATTCTTCTCCCAATACCTCTTCTACTTGTGACAAAGGTAACTTGATGTTAGAAGACCCAATCATTGAGTGTCATGAGAATCTTGTTTTCTTTCTCTCACCTACCTCTCCTACTTGGGAAGATATTTTTGGGAAAGAGGATGAAATCATTGATACATTTCTTTCAAAAGATAGCAAGATGGATTACTTAGATGATGATACTAAGGTCACCTTAGATCCCCCCTCAACAAAAGATCATCAACAAGAAATCAAATCTGCTAAGGTTATGAACACACAATTGGCCATTAGATGTCCCTTGATTATTGGAACTCCTAAAAAACCTTTTGGACCTCCTAATATTCCTCTAATTGTTGGACCTCCTAATTCAACTCTCATTATAGAACCTCCTAAACCTCATGATCATATTCCAAGCTTTATAAAACAACTTACTAGTAATCATGTGTCACAACAACCAAGTTATAACATAGTTGCTCACACATATAACACTAGAAATAATAAGCAACCAAGACAAACACAAGCCATTTCATCAATGATACCATTCCCACAGCTTGTTTTTCCTAGTGCCCCTCGTTTACCTCAACATAGTGGAAAGGATTATGACCTTGTAGAAAAAATTTGCAACACTCTTGCTAAGATCTCCCTTTGGGATTTGATTAAAACATCACCTAATTATCATGTAATTCTTTAAAATTCTTTACAAAAAGTTTTCATCCCTCCTAGTGTGCAACCAAACAATGTGGCTACTTTTACTAAGAATATGAATTCACCTAGCATGGACAATGTCTTTCTTCAAAGTGAACTACCTCCTTTGGAAATGCAAAATAAAAATGATGCTTTGATGATATTAGTTGATATTAACAAGGTTGGGATTATCCATACCCTTTTTGACAATGGTTCAAGGCTTAATGTTTGTAGTGCGAACCTTTTGGATAGGATTGGAGTAGATAAGACTAAAATTCAACGAATTGATTTGTCTACTAGTGGTTTTGATATCGTGGGAAAACAACCACTTGGTGTGATAAAATTACCTGCTAAAGTTGGTAAGGTTACATTACAAACTCATATCTATGTCATGCCACATGACCTTTTATATAATCTTCTCTTGGGAAGACCATGGATTCATGAAATCAATGGAGTTCCATTAACACTATATCATCTAATGAAATAAAATTACAAAAACAAGGTTTACACAATAAAAGATAATCCTAAATCTAAAAAAATTCTTCTAAAACAAAATAGGAATGAAGAATCCTTTTCGAACATTTGTAACACCAACTACAGAAGTGGAACCTTTAGACAAAAATGAGTGTCTTTCATTGGTGACAAAGTTATTAGATGATGATTGGGTATCATTAGATTTCACACCATCATTTTATGGGGAATAAAAGCTTATACAACCAAAATTAGGAAAAGAGAAAGAAGCTACCATGATATCAACAAAATTTGAGTCATCAAAAGCATTCAAGTCTAGAAATTTTAGCAAAGAAGAAGAAAACACAAATTAAACATCTGCATATGATGAACATGATCATGAAAAGCTACCTTATTCAAAAGAAATGGAAGCCACTTATGGAAGAGGTGAAATAACAAAAAATGGATTTTCTAGTTGTGGTTTAGGACAAAGAGCAAACACACTTCACAATCATTTCATTGAAGGGAAGCCCTAAAGATCTCAATCTAAAGTGTGCAAAGGAGAAAGAGATCTTGTAATAGGGTTGTCCTAGGGTCTTATTATACACTAATGAGGGGTTAACCAACAAGCTAGGGCTTGGAAATACTAATGAAATGGAAGACCAAATTATGAAACCTAATGATGCATGAAACTTGAATGAATGACCTATAAATGCATATAAATCATAATAGAAAGTTGTAAAATTAGAAGTGTGCACCTGGAAACCTGAAGAGGACTAGATGGAGCTCTAAAATTACAAAAAGTATTGATTTTAATGTTGATTGGGACTCATATGACAATCTAGGCGATTTAGTCCCAGATTAGGGTTTTTGGATAAGAACAAATTTCTAGCATGTTGTACATTTTGAATATGCAAAAATCTAGAAAATGGAAAATGAACTATACTGGGACTCATACACCAAAACTAGCATATTAGTCCAGTTAGGGTTTTATGGAAATTCAAGGTCTAAGTTTTCTCTTCAATATATGCTATATCCTTTCCAACTAATTCCATATTTGAAACTCTGGTTTGCCACCTATAGAAGTCTTCTAATGATCTCCAATGCAAGGTGACAACTTTGACAACTTTGAACACTTTGACAACTTTCTCTGAAATTTCTCTTCAATATGTCTTCAACCTAGATCTACAAATCACACACCAAAGAGAGGGAAAAATGTTGTTTTGTTAGTAGAAAGGGGTTTTCCTTGGTCAAACATAGTTTTGGTAATCAATTTTTGTAATGAAATGAAATAGGAAAAGAGAATGATGAATGAAAAAAATATGATATTGCAACTCACCAAACCCTAGCAATAAAGTGTTGCAAACATGTATTAAGTGGCTCCAATGGATGTAGATCTTGACTCTTGCTTGAATGGGATAGGTCTTGAATTGAATGCTAGCTTGAATCATGAAACCCTACATCACATTTATTAGCTCAAAAACAAAATGATGCATGCTGACTTTGACATGATGCTTGATGCAGGATAATGCTCCAAAACACTTGATAACCAGCCCTTGAATGCACTTGAATGCTCTTATAAACACTTGAATTCTCTTGTGAACTCAAATTAGCTACAAGAATGAATACTTTCAAATGCTTGGGGTGAAAATGAGTGAAATAACCTTATATTTTATACTTGTTTATGCCAAATTTCTTGAAATTACAACACTACAAGCTGACATCCAAACTAGGAAGATAAAATCCCATCAAGAATTTGAATTAAATTTGATTTTGGGCCATATATGGGACTCATATTCTAGAAGTGGTGTATGTGTCCCATTAGGCATTAATTATGGGACCATTTTCAAAAATGCTTAAAAAGGTGTGAAATCCATATTTGGACCCAAAATCCTAGGTGGGACTCATATGCCCAAGGTGGCATATGAGTTCCAGATCACTAAATATGGGCCACACAACCTAAAAACACCTGAATCATGATTGGATGTTGGTTTATGTTGGGATTATCCTCACAAAGATGCAATAAATGGGGCTTGTGGATGCAAAATAAGGACAAGTAAAGCATAAAGAAGCCCAATAATTTAGTAAAACCCTAGAAAAGTGTGAGTGTGTTACAACACTTTACAACACCTTAAATAAGGCACCAATTAAGTACATTTAGTTCACAAGGGCCTAAGACCTAATGTGAATACATTAGACACATTACAACACTAAATTAAGGCCATGTTAGGGAGTACTTTTTTCATCATTACATATAGTCCCCACTTTAGTGAGAGGATGAACTTTCTCCAAAATCACACTAAAGCAGACCAACACACACCAAGTGGGGTCGAAATGTACCAATGCTAGTAAGACAAGACGACCATGATCAAGAGGGTTGCACAAGCCCCCAGGACCAAGGTCTTATGGAAAACTAACATAGGCACAAAAGAACACACATGAAACTAATATAAAGAGCAACAACAAGGCACAAGCATACACACCAAAGACAAAGAGACAAAGAAAAACAAAACAAAAAGGGTGGATCAAGATTCAACCATTTGTCCATCACAATGTGGATCAGATCTCTAGGCTGCTTGTCCAAAAAATGCACACTCACTTCTAGGCAATAGAACTCTAGGCTATCTGTTGGGTGAGTAATCCAAGAAGGTGAGACACATACACACATGACCGGTATGCACTCATACACACACACGAGTGGCTAAGGGAAAGTCATGCCTTGAATCAGCTTCCTATCAAACCATACCAAAGTTATACCTCCTAATAACTTTGATAACTTGGCACCAAACAACAATGAACTTTGAGCTTCATGTTGCAAGAAAAGCTTCATATGTTTGGGACTCGTGAAGAAACAATATGGCTCCATAGGCATGCAAGGTGTGTTATGCAAGGTGGCCATATAATAAAAAATGAAAATGCAACAATAGGGAACGTTCAAAGGAGTCTTGCTTAGTTCATGTAAGGTCTTTAACTTAGGGAACATTTTGCCTAATGTCTCCAAGAGAGGACCATTCAAAGGATAAAAGATTCACAACTTAGGGGATGAAATGTGTCGCATCAAGACACTAAGAGGAATATAATATGCTAAGATAGATCATGCTCTTAATGACATCACACCTAATGTCATCCACAAAGCAAAAAACACATTGCATGAAATAAGAAGACTACACCAAGAAACATGAAAAATGCAAAAAGAATAACACCAATGTATGCCCCCACTTTTTAAAGAAATTGCTAAACACCATGTTGTGAGAAATTACTTTAAAGTAGCAAATGATAAATGCTAACAATAAATAATACATGAGAGCTAACCTGGAAAACCCTATGCCAAGTCATATGTTTCCAAATAAAGCTACATCATGCAAAAGAAAAGAGAGGGGTTTCCCCTCAAAACACATAAGGGCTATGGATTTGAGGTCAATATATCTTTGCTACAATGTTGTTATAGAGCTTGAAAATGCCATCATTCCCCAAATACTCATAGAACTAGAAGAATGACACAAAGAGAGTGAAAACAAAGAAAAAGCCTTCGATTCAACATTGAAGAGACTTAAATGTTTCGATGCCTTGCATCATCCCCAAAAGGAAAACACAAGACAAGCAAAAAAGGATAAAATGTTTACGACATAGAGAAGTATGTAGGTATATATAGAGGAGTGCACAAAAAGAGAGAGAGATACATCGAATTAAACAACATGGGGGATAACATTAAACACATGCAATCACATAAAGAAACATGAAAATGAAAACAATGCACAAGACTAGTAAGTTGTATGCGAGTCAACCTATAGCAGGTCGTCTGCATCCCAATCTTGATTTGTATATACAAAAGGAAGACAACTAGCCAAAGGGACAATGAAAAGTACCAAAGCTAGGACAAGGCTATCTAACCCCTTGCCCCCATTAAGTGAAGGGCAAGAATGATCCAAGATAGGCGATGAGAATGAGCTCCTTGTGATAAAGATAATGATTTGCAATGAATGCAAAACATGTAATAGTGAGTATGCTATGATCCTACAACTATTGCATGGAAAGGAGCAAAATGCATGCTTTTAGTCAAGTTTGATTCACTTCAAGTTCACTAAAATGAAATAATGGAAAATGGATTTTCTACTTATGGTTTAGGACATAGAGCAAACACACTTCACAATCATTTCATTGAAGGGAAGCCCTAAAGATCTTGTGATAGGGTTGTCCTAGGGTTTGATTATACACTAATGAGGGGTTCACCACCAAGCTAGGGCTTGGAAAGACTAATGAAATGCAATACCTAATTATGAAACCTAGTGATCCATGAACTTAAATGAATGACCTAGAAATGCATATAAATAAGAACAAAAAGCTGTAAAATTAGAAGTGTGCACCTGGAAACCTAAAGAGGACTTGATGGAGCTCTAAAATGTTGAAAACATTGATTTTAATGTTGATTGGGACTCATATGCCAGTCTGGGTGTTTTAGCCCAAATTAGGGTTTCTGGGAAGGAACGAGTTTTTGGCACTATAGATTATGAATTTGCAAAAATTTGGAAAATGACCTATACTAGGACTCATATGCTAGAGTTGGCATAACAATCCAATTAGGGTTTTTTGGAATTTCAAGGTCTGAATCTACTCTTCAATCTCTACTCTATCCTTTCCAATTGATTTCCATATCTAAAACCCTAATTTTCCACCTGTCGAAGTCTTCCAATGATCTCCAATGCAAGGTGACAACTTTCTCCAAACTTGCTCTTCAATATTTCTTCAACCTAGATCCACAAATCACACACCAAAGAGAGGGAAAAATGTTGTTTTGTTATTAGAAAGGGGGTTTTCCTTGGTCAAACCCCATTTTGGTAATCAAACTTTGTAATGAAATAAAATAGGAAAAGAGAATGATGAATGAACAAAATATGATGTTGAAACTCACCAAACCCTAGCAATAAAGTGTTAGAAACATGTATGAAGTGGATCCAATGGATGTAGATATCGACTCTTGCTTGAATAGGATAGATCTTGAATTGAATGCTAGCTTGAATCATGAAACCCTACATAACAATTGTTAGCTCAAAAAAAAACATGATGCATGATGACTTTGACATGATGCTTGATGCTTGAACAATGCTCCAAAATATTTGATAATTAGCCCTTGAATGCACTTGAATTCTCTTATAAACACTTGAATTCTCTTGTGAACTCAAATTTTCTATAAGAATGAATACTTGAATGCTTGGGGTGAAATGAGTGAAATAACCTTATATTATTACTTGTTTATGCCAAATTTCTTGAAATTACAACACTAGAAACTAGCATCGGATCTAGGAAGATAAAATCCTATCAAGAGTTTGAATTAAATTTTATTTTGGGCCACATAGGACTCATACGCCAGAAGTGGCATATGAGTCCCATTACGCATTAATTATGGGACCATTTTCAAAAATGTTTAGAAAGTTGAAATCTAGATTGGGACCCAAAATCTAGGTGGGACTCATATGCCCAAGGTGGCGTATGAGTCCTAGATCACTAAATTTGGGCCATATGATTGGATGTTGGTTTATGTCGAGATTATCCTCAAAAATATACATTAAATGAGGCTTGTGGATGCAAAATAAGGCCAATAAAAGTATAAAGAAGCCCAATTATTAAGTAAAACCCTAGAAAAGTGTGAAAGTGTGTTACAACACTTAACAACACCTTAAATAGGGCACCAATTAAGTCAATTTATTTCACAAGGTCCCAAGACCTAATGTGAATACGTTAGACACATTACAACACTAAGTTAAGGCCATGTTAGTGATGTCATGTGTGATGTCCCTAAGGACTGACCTTTCATGCATCAAGCAATACCCCTTTGACGTTGTTGAATTTACCTTTTGAGGTGGTGTTATCTTAACACCCCTTGAGGTTTTGGCTTTGTTTTATCATTATTTGTTTGCACCCCTTGAGGTGAGTTTTATTGCACCCCCTTGTGTGTTTTTTTATGTATTTCTATGTGTCTTCTTCATGTATACATCATGTTTGTGTTCATTTTGTCATCATCTTTATGTTCCATCATGGAATGTGTTTTAATCATATATGCTTCGTGTTTTCCGACATGTATATTTGTGTATCTTGTATTATTGCATATCATACATGTGTTTGTGTCCTTTGTTCTTATGTTGGTTTACCATGTGATCTTGGATCTTGGGGGCTTGAGAGATCCCCTCTAGATCCCTTTTCATCCTATCTCTTCAACATTTGGACAATCAAACCCCTCTTCACATATTTTTCTACTTTAGTGTGAGTCTACACATAATTTCATAATCTTACTAAAGTGGGGGATAAATGTAGTGTATAAAATTGCATACCTTAAAAATTTCACATTATTTCCCCCCCCTAAATCATTGAGCTTAATTGACCCCCAAATTTCCTAAAATTATGTATTTTGGAGCCCATTTGTGTCCCTTTTCAATAAATGGCAAGAATTGAATAAATGCATCCACCTCATATTTTCCCCTAGCATTGAGTGTCCTAGAAATTTGGGCCAAGACCCATTTTTCCATGGGTAAATGGGTCCCCTTCTTAGCTAGGACTCATTTTTGGACATGTTAGAGTGGCCATTTTAACATTCAAAACCCCACTTGCAAATGTTAGCTATCGAGATCTATTTTTTGGGAAATTAAATAAATTCCTATAAATAGGCCTAGTTATTGCATCATTTGAGATCTATCTAGCAAGATGTGAACATTAAGATCATTCAAGATCAAGTCAAGAGAAGAATTATTATCTAGTTTCATTGTAGAAATTCAAGATCAAGGCATCATGTCATTTAAATATTTTTGATTTTATGTTATCATGTTTTCATTATTTTGTTAGGGCTAACATCTTTGTGTAGGTCTCCAAATCATTCAAGTATTCAATCAAGAAAGATACAAATCCTTGAGGATATGTGTATAACTTTAGTCCTTCAAGGAAACTATTGAGGGGTGGTGAGTTGCACCCCATTGTGATTGCATCATTCCTTCCTTTCCATTATCATTTATCCATTGACATTTTCCATTGTGGAAGTGGAAACACTTACCCGGGGGTTAACTGAGGAAAGCCCCTATATGGTACAACATTTTCCCTCTCTTTGAATGTGTGGGTTGCATGTTTGAAGAGGATTGAAGAGGGTTTTAAGATCCATTTTTTATTGTTGCATTTATTGTCATATATCTTGTCAAGCCATGTAAACTCAATTATAGAAATATCTGACAATGTTCCAATAGATTTGTAGGTGGGAATCCAAAGCTTAGATCCAACATCAAAGGACCCCAAAAGTTGATCAAGACACCCCTACAAAGACTTATTCTCCCAAGGGCGACCTAGTCGACTCCTAAAGTGCTTGAAATTGATTTTTTTGGGTAGATACATTATCACTTTGCACTTTTTGGATCCACTTGCAATCTACAACTTCATTCAGTGCATTCCTCAAATATTGCATTTTTCATATTAGTAATATAGTTCATTTAGGGTAATCACTCCAAATCATTTCCAATTCATTTCCATCCTCAATTATATGTAGATCTAGGTTTGATTAGCTCACCTTCATGGTTGATAGTCAGTTTATTCACCTTTTTGATCTACATCCTAATTAAATTTGGAAAAAGGCCACCATCACATCCTAGGTTCTTTACATTTAGGGCCTAGGATCCCTTTTTCTATATTTCAGGTACAACATTTAAAATATTGAGAGATATAATATGTTGTATATAGTTAGAATGGTATGTTCAAATAGATCAAGTATTCTCTTATTGAGAAACTTAGAGAGGAATAACAAAGGTGGTGTAATTTGAGCCATTAATAGCTTTGTATGTCTTTTTTCAAGTGGAAAATTTCTTTGAATATAATCTAGTTTTCACATATTCCTTTAAGTAATGTATTATTTTAATATTTTTCATTGATATCTATTTTTTATTTGAGTCATTAATCTATAACCCTTTTTTGGAACCTTGTCTCTATAAAAGGGTCACTAGAATTTCATTTCGAGGATAGATAAAATTGTTCATAACTAAGGGATTTTGTAATGAATTTTTTTATTATTAAGTTCATTTCATGGTTTTCTCACCAATAGTGAGATATTTTCTTTAGATTTAAATCTTCAAGTAAATATGTCTATTCAAGTTATTTGAATCTTGAAAATTATAAGACAGCATAAAATTCCTTTTATAATTATAGAAGGTATCATGAAATTGTTATTTTTAGGTTATTTATGTGTATTTATTTTATGATGCAAAATAACCATTGAGGATTGCAATATATATGTGTAATTGTGAGAAGGTCTAATGAAGAATAGATCAACTATTTGATATCTCACTATTTATTTGCATAAAAATAAATAAAAAATCTCTAATTAGGATTTCTTACCCTTCCCTTTCTCACATTTAATTTTTCATTTTCTTTTGTAAAAATTCAAAATATAAAAATAAGGTAAAAGACACAAATGTTAAAAATATATGGATATGAATCCCAATCATAAGATTGAGTAATATTTGATGATCATGTTATAGTTCTCAAATTCTTTTCATAAGTTCCTTTGTGAAAATAGTATATAAAATGAACTACTAAGTTAACCTATAAGCCAACACCTGACATTCGAAACCTTGGGAACATTAAATTCTATTATAGAATTGATTTCCTTTAAAAAGAGGTAAATTTCACATTTTAATTTTTTTATGTTGATAGTGTCATACAAAACATATCAAAAAAATTAGTGGCAAAGAAAAGAAAGTGTAATAAAATGGTATATCCCAATTTTGATGTAGCAGAAATATTATTGCTAGATACTTCTTGCCCTAAGAAGGCTGACACAACTATTAGGTTAACAGTTTATTCATCTTCTAGCCACTAATACATGGAGATGAAGAGATGTCACTTAAATATATTATAATATCACCCAAGTATATTTGGGGCCATCTACATGTATGAAGTTGATATTCATAATTCTAATTATTAGTTGTTAAGATTATGGAGAGAGTAAAAAAGGATAAGAAAGAAATAAAACAATAAGAAGATTAAGTAAAAGCTTTAAATTTATATATCAATTATATTATAGACACCTCTACCTAGTCTCTAGGAGATTTATCTTAAACTTCATATAGCACACCTCTTCAAGGTATAAGTTTTGATAAATTATTAAAAGAATTAGGAAAATATCAAGCTTGTGGTATGGATTGAAAACTTCTTTATATTGAAGAATCCATGAGGTTTTATGAATAGATGTAAAATAAGAAAAAAGAGATTGAACTTGAATCATACACTATAAGAAAGGAGAATGTAGTGTTTTACATAATAATCAAGGATGTAAAATAAATGATAAAAATAGATGTAAATATTTTTATTGTAGATAAATATTGAATAATTCTAATGAAAATCATCATATCAAATGGTACAAGGTGATCAAATAGATACTCATGATTTTGAAACAATCCTTGGCCAAATTCAAAAGATTGGCTAAGTTGTGGGACTCTATTTTAGTTGATATCCAAGTCAAGTATTTGGATTTTGATGCAAATATTTTTTAGGAAGATGAAACTAGCTTGTCAAATGTTGTTAATGTAACCAAAAATTTCAAGTACATGGTTTTAGATGAATTATGTAATAATGATACCACTGATAGTAAAATAATAGAAAATTTGAGTGATATGTAAATAGCCATAATCAATTTATAAAAGGAATTTTCTAATATACATAAAATAATAAAATAAATTAATGTGGCCTTGCCGACATGCAATATTTATCTCAATAGCATGTTAAGACCAATTATAAAAGCATAGCTCCCACTATCATAAATTTTATATATTATAAAGCCAAAATTATAGTTGCACGTATGCCTAGTAGTCTTTTGTCTTCTTATCTCTCTTAATTGAATCCCCCATACTTATGTTGCATCCCTCTCAACATGTGATATACCCAAGTGGTCATGTATCCCATCTCTCTCTCTATGCATACCAATTATCTTTCTCTACCTCTAGAGCATCCATTTTTCCAGCACTCATGCTAACTCTTCATTTGTCTTTACCTCTACAACATCTACCTAAACTAATACATCCTACATAAATTTGTCCCCACCCTCCCCTTTTCTATCTCCTACACCTCCCCCTAATACCACATGTCCACCTACTACTACTAGTGGTACTTATACCTCTACCATATTACCTCCTTTTTGTATTCATTAGCCTTGTTATCTCAACATTAGTTATATGGTAGCATGTATATCCTTGACCAAAACGTGTCACACTATTTTCAATAACTCAATCTTGATGTGTATCCACCAATTTTCATATCTTATATTTATCCTTGTATCTATCACATTAGGTTGTGCATCCAATTGTACCTCAACTAGCATCATCTAAGCATCTAGCACCTCATGCCTATCTACTTGTATCCCCTACTTATTTATCTCCCTCACCACCTATGCCCAACCATGTGGTGATACAAGGACACCCTCTTTTAACCTAAATTGTCATAGCACCATGTCTATCTTATATGTAGAAGTTCAATGATAAAATATCACTAGCTAATGATGTAGCATGGTGTATGTGTAAAAACTAGATAAAAGATATCCTCTTCCCTGACTGGGTATTCAATCCTAAATGACATCTAGATAGTGTCTATGGTATATCACCCATTTCATACCTATAGTATCTAATCTCTCCGAGATGTCTCCATCAAACACCATACACTATATTCCATCCATAGAAAAAAAAAATATTTACTACTTAAATTGTATGCACTCCCTCTAGTCAACCAATAGCTATGTGCTCACATTCCCACACTTGTAATAGAAATTATTTTTCTATTCTCCTCCCCTCTTGATAAATGAAAAATATTAGATCTCTATGTAGGTGCACCAACATGCATGGAGCCTATATAAATACTACACCCCTCTTAGACTTTTATACAACCATGTCTATAAAACTATCATCAAGCATCACGTAATCTTGTCAATTAACTACATATCACTAACAACCACCATTAGAATAGATTTTAGAGCTTCCCCTTATGTCTATTCAAGTGATGTACATAGCATACATATGAATTAATGAACCTATAAATCCAAAATTAATCAATTCATTTTTCAAAAGGGGGCTTCATTAAATTGTCAACCAAGGAATCATAATCTTGAGATGATGTTGGAACTATATATGCAGTTGAGAATCCTAGACTCTCTTAATTGATTAAGTATAGGTAATTGAACAAGAGTAAATTAATTTAAAAGCTTCTTAACTTAAAATAACTCCTATTTGGAAAATAGCTTAAGAAAATACTAGCTACTATAAGTGACCTTAGTAACTACTATAGGCGCTTATCCTTTCACAGACTATGACTAGTGACTCTCTATGTTGTAGTGTGACCTATTTCAATTAACCGTTTAATAGCATTCAACAAAATGTAAGTTAGAAATTACAATTTAGAAATTATAATATAGAATTCAACATAATGTAAATTGGAAACTACAATTCAAACATTACAATTCACAATTTCTAACTAATAATTTAAGCTAACATGGATTCTACAGTACCTCAAGTGGCCCTTGCTTAAGCTGCAACAATCCACAATGTATCCCTTCAAATACTAACTCAAAATCTCATGAAACTAAAGTATCCTTCTGTAAGACCCTACTTTGCATGTGATTAATACCCAACGTAATTTGTTATATGTTTCCATAAATATGTGGTAAGTGGTATTGTAGGAAATAAATAATGTAATTGTATGACAATATTTTTGTATTTCATTTTGACATTTATTTCATTGTCTATGCCATGAAGGTGTTAAACACTCATGAAGTGTGGGATATAAATTGAAATTATATGTAGTAAAATCTTAGGATATCCAACTAGAGAATTTATGCAATATGCGATTGTTGCTTATGGTTTCATTTGTAATGTGCAGGAAAGAAAGGATTTCAATACAAGAAGGAAAAAAAAAACCAACAAGGAGCAAATCAAAAGACATCTTTTGTGTATGAATTTGACCCCTTTTGGGGCTTAGAAAGAAACAAAGTTACCGTGTTGGTAGATTTTGGTGTAAGGGTTGATATTAAAAGGATAACTTACTATTGGTTTGTGAAGACACTAAATGATGAGTCATGTGGGTTTCAGTGGGGTTAGGGTTTAGGAACCCCCATCTAAAATTGAAATTCGGATGGATCCTTAAATAGGGCTTTATAGAGGGTTGTTGGTCAATTTCTTTGGTTGGGATGCAAAAATAAACCCCCTAGGGTCTATACCATAGTGGTAGGGGTCAAGTAGGCATACAATAGTGCCCCAAGGACATGATTTGACCCTTGAAAAGTCCTCATAATGAAGAGTGACGAATTTTGAGAAGAGGATGGGGTAGAAAGATTGAGGGGTTGTCCAAGTGCATGTATCTTCTTTAATAAGGAAAAGACCCTCATTTATGGAGGAAATGACACTCCACACATCACCATCCAAGAGTTGCAAGTTGAAACTTCTATATATTTTGAAGAAGAAGAATGAGTGGGGTGTTACCCACTTCTCCTCTTGGAGAACTTGAGTGGAGATGATAGAAAGAATGAGAAGAGGAGAGGAGTCCACCTCTTTCAAAAGATATTGTTCAAGATGGCTTGGATAGGAGAGGAAAGATGGATACAAGAGTTCAGTCCCTTCATCTAAAAGAAAAGAGCTAAGTTCCTCTATTTCTTTTCCATTTACCTTTGTCATTAGTTGTAAGAAGATGACATAGCATATGGATTATAGTTGAAAATAGAGATCAGAGAACCAAGATGCATGAATTTGGTGCTATGTTAATTTTAACTCTTTGAAAAAAATGAGAAAAGACTCCATTTATCATCATGGAGCTTAAAAAATTCATTGCTCGAGGGTATGGCCAGAGCCCATGAGGCTCCATGACGCCATTACGGTAGGGTGGAGAGCAAGCCCAAATCAGCTATGTGCCTTTCATTGTATTTCTTTAAGTTTGTTTTTAATATGGAAAACTAGTGTATGATGTAGCATGAAAGAGAATGGAAAAGAGCAAGGCTAATTTCATTGGTTTGCAAATAAAATCAATTACTCTCAATATTATTTGTAGCAATGCAAGTTAAAAGATGAGTATTATATTTTGTTTTAATGAATAAATGAAGAAAAAAAAAAAAAAGACCAAGTTCATCCCTTGGATGTGTATTATGGTTGTTTAGTGACCTGCGATCAAAGATGGCCATTGGAAATTTCACCCCACTAGGATTTATTGGCTGAAATTTATGTGCATGTAAGTATGTACGAATGAACTCTCTTACTCATAACACAGTAAATGCTACCTTCCTGGTATAATACGATGATAAGCTATCTCAAATCAAAACAATTGTGGAATGTAGAGTTACTCTACTAACAGGAGTTGCAGAAAATACGAACACCTATGGACTGTTTGTCAGTATTAGGATCTAATGAGAGATTTATTTGTTGATATATATTAAATTTTATATATATATATATATATATTCAAGTCATATTGCTTTCTTCTGGTTTTAAAAGACACAATGAAGATCAAGTAAATTACAGTGTTTTGCATATAATAAGAATATAGGATATGCCTAGGAATATAAATTGGTCTTTCCTTAGTGCCAGGCTCATGGTCAAAATGTTGTTACAAAAAAAAAACATAGAATAACATGTTCCAGGGTGTGTCTTGCCCAAATTTTTGCCAGTGGACTGGCATATTTTTCCTTACCTCTCAAGCGAAGTTTAGCCAACTCACTCAAGAAAAAAGAGCAGTAGGTAAATGAGATATTTGAGCTTAATATGTCTGATTCATATTTAAAAGCACACAAATTTTGTGAAATTATAATATAAAACCATTTAACTACGCTTTATAGACTTTATATTAAATGTCGATACAAACGTATAAGAGTTGAGCGAGGAACAAAAATAAATTCACAAGCATAATGAGTTAGCATAGCCTGAAAGGGGGCATGATCTGTCTGGGATGTTGCTCACCTTGTGAGGAGGCCACGGCCTCCACAGTGAGCCACCCCTCCTGCAATAGCAGCTTGCACCAAACCAAATATATCTTTGCAACGCATTTCCTCTACTTAATGGATTTCAAGAAAAAAAAATTTGAGGGGTGCAGCATCGAAAAGTTACATCATTCCAGCATTCCAATGTTTCAGCCTTCATTCAATTCTTGGTTAAACCAGACTGGCCACCGTGGCAAGTAAGTTACCTCAAAATTTTGGACAAGTGACGCTATGCATACTCAGTAGTAATTGCACAACAGTTTTAGAAGTAAATGTTATAAATGTCACCTCCTTATGCTAGCAATGAAATCTAAAAGTAGATTAGAAATAAATAAGGTTTCCAGAGCTGTCCGATCCTTGAGCCCAAAACAGGATAACTGTAATCTATATAGGTAGATATTAGTTGTGTATTCAATTTGGCAGTCAAGTATGATAATGTCCAGTGTATGTCAAGTACATCATTCATAACTATTCTCAGAGTGGCAGCGATCCCTACCAGGTATGATCTTGACTCCATTTGTAGTGTAGGTATTGCCCCCATGTTGCGTTAAATTTAGGCGCATCGACCCAGTTGGAGGGTTGGTTGTATTTATTGGTAGCTACCTACTGTCAGTATGTCAGTGAAAGTTTGAGAAATCTCCAACTTTACTCCTAATCACCCTGGTTAATTTTACATAGATTGGGTGGGTTCATTGGACCATTTTGGACTTATGGTATTTATTGGCGTCAAGATGACCAAAATGTAGTGGTTCTGATCTCAACAATAGTTTTATTAATAGTAATGAGCCAAGATAATGAAGTTTAAGAGAGAAGTTTATGTAGATTGGTAGAACTATAATGTAGCACGTGATGGGGAATACCACTTTGATAATAATAATTATTAACATTTAAAAATAACAGTAAGAAATTTAAATGCTTCATTTCCTGTTAGAGCGATGATCCCTCCATTCATCTCACCCCTCACCCCTATACAGGAGCACAATCATTTAAAAAAAATATACCAAGGTGTCATCTCACCCCTATACAGGAGCACAATCGTTTAAAAAAAATATACCAAGGTGTCTACTCCAGAGCGTAATCAAAATAAAAATCTATAATTCTGTGATGAGTTGTTAAAAATAAACAATTACTACTCTTACAAGTCACTGTGGTGATGCCCAGTATTAATATTTTGTATTGATCATCTTGTTCTTACTGTTATAAAATAAAGTAAAGTGGGAAGACGTTGCCATGACCAGAAGGCTGTATTGCTAACCCTAAATATGTTTATAATAATAAATTAATACGATCATTCCCATATCATGTGATCTGGCAGGTGTATTATTATTTTATTGAAGATCTGAAAAGGACTGCCCAACACTTCAAGGAAACAATGAGAATTAACTGATAATAAGAAGTATAACGTAAACTCCCTTTGAAATCAAAATAAAAATAAAAATGGCTTAGCCTGTAGTTAAATATTATTTTCTTCTCAAAGTAGGCCCCCCTATGGGTAATTCCATCCATATGACTAACACTCATAGTGGTGTAAGTTCAAATATTTATAATAAAACCATAGACATCTTTCACGTGAAACTAAAACACGCACCTATGGGAACTCTTGAGAAAATAAATAAAATATTCACTAATAACATTAGAAGAAATAATAGCCACGTCCCTTTATAGTTTGAAGGAAATTCCCATTAAAATAAAATTAACATGTTCAAGTAATTTAAAAAGAAAGAAAATGAAAGTGGAAGGGAGGGATACGTGTTTTGTAGGTTAGAATAAAAAAAAAAGAAAAAGAAAGTAATGAACATAAATAGGATGAGAAAAATCAAGTACTAAAATCTTTTTTTCATTTATTAGATGTTAAAGTTACTCTTTTCTTTTTATTCTTAAAAAAAAAATTATATGAGTAATTGCTTTAAAAAGTATAAGTATATATATTAATAATAATAGAAAAAAAGGACTGTTAATTTATCCACATACAATATAGATGATATTTAATATTGGTATTAAATGTAAGTATTTAGGACATTATAATTTTGAGTGGGTTAATATGATGAAGTAATTAATAAAGTTTTGTATTAATGAAATTGGTTCAAGTCAATTATTTTATGTTACAAGAATTTAATATTATTAAGGTGGATACTCAACCTTGTATGAATCCAACTAAGACTACTATCAATATTTTGAGGGTGGTTAAACGACAATTTGTTACCATCCTTGAGAATTGTTATCAAATCATTAATAAAACCATCATTAACAAGGTTGATAATATCCTTTATATCTAATGGGAAATAATGTTATTTTGGATTCATTGGGGAATCTATTAAAATTAACTCAGTAAATTGTAAGGAGGACCTACCACAATAATAGTATTAACATGATTATAAATATTAGTGGCAATCGTATTTAATGACTTTAATGACATGTTTATCAATAGGTAGAATAGTGGCAAATGTTACTATGGAAAATAGGTGATTTCAACATTAAGTACACCATTTATAACAAGTGATGATGATTTTATTTTGAGAGAATGTTATTAAAGTAATCCTATATTAGTGGTCTTAAATTTTGGCCACGTAGATTTAGAAATAGCTATAATAACATTAACAACTATATAATTGAAATTGGACCCAGTCTTGGCATCATGGCACTTACGGAAATGTGAAGGCTAAATTTCCAAATTAAATAAAAAGCTCTTTGGTGGTGGCATTTTTTTTGGGGCAGGGAACTTAAGCCCTTAACCTATAGCTCTTGACCACAGAGTCAATCAACGTGACCTTATAGCTAGGGGCTCTATGTGGAGTTTCCCATTCACTAAATTTCCTTTTCATTTGGTGATAGGCTCTTGAAGTTGAATTGTGCAAAGGTGGTTAGTTTTGTATGAGATAGGTTGCAAACCTATGGTTTAAAAAAAAATTGTTCGATTTTTCTAGTGAAAATTATAGGCATGACACCTTCTTTATTTTAATTTAAATATACATCAAGCTTCAACAAATAGTATAACAAGTTTTATATTCAATCTATTTCATGCAAAGATCTAGCTAATTGGTCTCTCACAAGATTATTATTTTTAAAAAATTTCCTTCAACATTATCTTGGGTGTCAACATTTTTCAACGCTAGCTTACCATTCTCTATCATCTCCTAAAAATGATACTAAAAACAAATGGAAATTTAACTACCTCAACTAATTTTAACCACCTTACAATTGAAAACTAATACCTAAACATTCTCTATGAGCATATCACCTCCTTAGAGGCATGTTCAACAACCATATACTCTAATTTCATGGTGGAAAAATCAACCTCAAGCTACCTCTTACTCATCCAACTAATTACACCACCAAACAAAAAGAACACATAGCCACTAGTGTACCTTCAACTATCTAAGTCATCTACCCAATGTATACATCATTAAATCTATAAATATTTAAACACCCTTTTAACATATTTCTAATGCTCCTTATAAGAGCTAGATATAAACATACTCAAGGCTCCCACTGCTTAGGAAAAATTTGAGCTAGCTAATACAAACTATTTCATTTATTAGGCTACCAACAACACTAGCATAAGGCACATTAGACATATCGTCTATATAATCATCCAATTTGGAAAACATATTTAATAAAATATTAGTATCAATAGAAAAAGGAATACACATTTCTTTACAATGCATACTAAATTGCTACAAAATAGTAACAACATACTTGAATTAACCAAAAAAAATTGTGTACATAATCATTCCTAATCTCCATACCAAAAAATTATTATACAAACCTCAAATCATTCATATAAAATGTGCTATAAAGCTAAGATTTGAGCTCCCTATTCATTACTTTATTATTACCAACAAATAATCTATCATCCACATACAAGATAATACAATCTAATTGTAAATAATTTTAACATAAACATAGGATTCTTCATTGCTCCTAAAAACCAAAAATCAATGCGAAGGAGTAAAACTTACAATACCACATCCTAGGTGACTATTTCAAACCATACAATGAATTTTCAACCAACAAATAAATTATTTCTTTCCTTTCACAAAGAAATGATCATTTTTTTACATGTAAATAACCCCTGCTTAAGATTCACATGAAAAAATATATTCTTAACATACATTTTCTTGATATAAAAAGCACAAGCTATAAAATAGATAATAGGGATATTAAAGAAGATAACTTAGAATGAAGAGAGAAAATTACATTAAAATCAAATCCCTCTCTTTAGGAGTAGGCCTTGGCCACTAGTTTAGCCTTATACCACTATAATTATTCATCAAATTTGATATTATTTTTATACACACTTGTAATTAATGGGTTTTCTTCTCTCGTGCAAATTATCAAGATCTTGGATGTTATATTTTTTGAAAGCTATTATCTCCTCTTGAATGGCTTGTATGCAAGACTCATTTTCCTCCAAAGTGAGAGATTACCCATAAGATCTTGGTTTATTTTCATTGCATAACAAACAAAACACATAATAGAAATATAGTGGACTATACATATTAATTAGATTTTATTATCTCATTGATCATATCAAAGTAGATGGGGCTATGTCTATTCTTCTATAATATCATCCTACATCTTACTCAAATATTTCATATAAATTTGCATGCTCCTCTCCATACTCTAATCTGTCATCTTTTTATTTACTATTTATATCTTCCAACTTTTCAACCTTGGTCTCAAAATGCATTATTTTATTTCCTTATTTTTTATTTTTCTATATAGGATACAAAATACTCTAAACAAACCAAAAAATCACATCTCAAGAATAAATGATTTTTTGGCTAGGGGATTCCAAAGCTTATAACCTTTTACATTCTCATTGTAATCAACAAAGATATATTAATTTTCTTTTGAATCCAATTTAGATTGTTTTATCTTAGGTACATAAATGTAAGCCTCATATCTAGATACCATTAAATGTGAAACATAAACTTTTTTATATTTAAACACTTCATAAGGAGTTTTATCAACAAGAGTAGAACATGAAGATATATTAATCAACTATAACTCAAATACTTATATACTTTTCCCAAAATCACCAATTTATACATGTGTCACTTAGCATACTTGTGTCTCTTTATAATAAGGTTTGGTCCATTCTTGTTGTCACCTAGTTCTACTAAAGTATGCAACATACTTCTAGCTCTTTCTCAAAAAATTATTTCATTATTTTTGTCACTCCATTCTACTAAAGTGTGTGTAGAGTAGTCTTCTACTGAATAATACTTACAATCTTATAGAAAATATTGAACTTGCTAGAATAATATTCACACCTATTATTAGATCTTAAAAACCTTAATTTATATTCTATTTATTTTTCACCAAGACTTTAAATGCCTTAAAATTAGTAAAAACTTCATATCTAGAATGCATAAAATAAATATCTTGAGGCATCATCAATGAAAGTTGTAGCGTAGAAAAATGGATCTTTTTACATTTTCAGACTCATTTGGGTCTTTCTTGTGGATGTTCACCTATTTTTTCTTTGATTTAATGTTGTAATGTGAATAACACATTCACATTAGGTCTTGGACCCTTGTGAATTAATAAGAATTTGATGATGCCTTGCAAAAGTGTTGTGAAGTGTTGTAACACACTTTCACACTTTTCTAGGACCTTATTAATATATTTCACCTAAACAACCTCTCTTTATCACTTACCAGGCCTTATTTCAAAGTGTTGTAAAGTGTTGTAACAAACTTTCACACTTTTCTAGGATTGTCATCAATAATATGACCATTTCTTATGCTTTAATTGGCCCCATTTTATGTCTATAGGCCTCAAGTATATTTTTGAAAATAATCCCAATAAACATCATTTAACACATCAAATTTATGACACCCACTTAAAATACCTAAGCGGGACCCATTCACCATTAGGGACAAATGAGTCCCCTTTGGCACAAAAATCAAAATAATTTCAAATTTCTGGTGGGTTATTATTTTCTAAGATCTAAGGTCGGCCTGTGATGTGGTATTTTTAGGAATTATTACATAATTTTGTATAAATATAGGTTTTTCCCTCTCATTTCACCCCCATTCATTCACCCATTCATTCATCATTCATTATCCATCTCAAGTCAAGCAAGTTAGGGTTATAGCATTTTAAGTCATCGAGATAGTTTTCTAAGGCATTCAAGGGTAGATTCTTCATCCATTGTTGCAAAAATTCAAGATATATCATCATGGAAAGTTTATAATTGCATTATCTCATTTTCATACTTCATCATTTTGGTTTAATTACCTAAAAGGGGTTTGACCAAGGCAACCCCTATTCTCTAACCCTCAACAATTTTTCCCTCTCTTTGTATGTGTTTAACAGGTCTAGTTTGCAATTTTTTCAAAGAGAAAGGCTATAAAAGTTTTCAAAAAAAATTCAAAGTCATTCAAAGTTTTCAAAGCCCTAAAAGAAGCTTGGAGAACACCTACAAGTCAAATTTTGTAGTTTTAGATCTAGAAACCTGTTAGGAGCAGAAGTGCAGACCGGGAGCTACAAATTCCACTTTCAAATTTCTAGAAATCCTAAAGTGGAACAATACACCATTAGTGGCATATGAGTCCCACTTCCAGGCCTGAACAAATATTTTTATTGTTCTAAGTACCCAATTGTCTGAAACCTGTTCTGGCAAAATCTTCTTGAAACTGGACTAAGTCACCCAACTTGGCGTATGAGTCCCAGTTGGCTTCAATAGTGAATTCTTTAGGATTCCAAAGCTCCATTCCATCCTTTTCCAATCTCCAGGTGTACACCTTTAATTTCATAAGTTTTTGTTACAATTTTTTTGCATTTTTAGGTCATTTTGCATATCACAGTGTGTTTTCAAACATTTTACATTTTCTTAGTTTTGCATTAGTAGTTAATCTCTTTTATCAATTTTTTAGCTCATCTAGGACATCCCCTTAGACATATTTCAATCATCTTTTCATTGCAATCTCAAGGTATTATTCTTCAGTGATCCATTAAGGTTTATGGTACCTATCTCCTTTTAGGTGCAAAACCCTAGAAGTGTAAGAGTCCCCACATACCCAAAAATATTTGGTTCATTTTGGTGAATGTACTTTTCAAATACCTTATTTTCTAATTTGGATTCCATCATCATCCTAGATCTAGATTGCATTGAATTTGCATTAGGGTTTACAATAGTTAATTGGCATTCTAGGGTTTCAAATTTCGCATTAGTGAAAGTGCATATAGGTTGCACTTTTGCATTTCAAATCATTAAAAATTCTTGAAATTCTACATTTGCATCTTAGGTCTGCATCATATAGCACAGAAAACATAAAAATTAATCAAAAAATTCTAAAAAATTCTATAAAAAAATCCCTACTAGGACTCATTCACCACCTTGGGCGAATTAGTCCCTTTGCACCCCTAAAACTGCCATTTACAACACTAAAAACCCTATTTTAAGCCTTTGTTTCTTTCCATTAACTATCTGTATCAGTTGGTTAAGTTTCTATTACATGCATTTCACTAAATCTAGCTTAATTTGGCTCATTTCATGCATTGCTTAAATTTAATTTTGCATTCACAACATTTCATTTTCAGCTCATTGCATAATATAATCAGTACACTACCTTGTGTGAAATCTGAAAAGTTGCATTTCATCCTGTCTTTACATTGCATTTTAAGTTTGCATATCTTCTATTACATTTAAATCATTAGAAATATAATTATTTACATTCATGGTACTTGTGGATAGCATTAGATTTTTGCAATTTTCATTTTTAGCATTAGTCCCTAGTTCACTTAGATCAGATTCATCAGAAAACAAAAACTAAAAACTAAAAACATCAAAAGGAGCAATTCAAAAAATCCTTACATTTAAAAAAAGCATATCATCCAAGCCCTTTAGTAGTGATGACTTAGACATGTTAGATGAATCCCTTCGGGACTTCCTCTCACTAAGATCATCCACTAAAGGTTTGACACAGAAGGATGTAAGCATCGATAATCATGATAATCATAATTATTCTTCTCCTATTATCTCTCCCATTGGTGACGAAGGTATCTTGATGAAAGAAGACACAATCATTGAAGATCATGAAATTCTTGCTTGTCTTCCTCCTCCTCCCCCTTGGATGGACAATATGACACAAAAATTTGAAATCATGGCCACTACTCGTAACACCTCCCTACTTTTCAACATGCTTTAGTAAGGATACAATCATGAATGATCATGAAAAAAACATTTGTGTGGAGGATATGTTGATATTTGAGAGTTATGACAATCCTACTTCTCCTACTCAAGAAGACATTATAGGACATGGGATTGTAAATGTAGATAATCATGACAATCAAACCTTTCCTTCTCCTAATATCTTCTATAGACATGAAGAAGATAGTTTAGTGTTAGAAGATATCCTTATTGAGACTCATGAGAATCTTATTCCTCCCTTTCCTAATGCCTCTACCATTTGGGAAGACCTATTTGAACCCAAGAGTCAAATCATTGGTAACCATGAAACTCCTCGTTATCCTTCTCTTGATGCCTCTCCTATGAGCGATGCAGCTACTTTATCAAACCCAACCATGAAATGTGATAAACCCATTGCTTGTCACTTTTCTAAAAGCTCTCCTACTAGGGTAAATATTATATCACAAGAGAATGAGACCTTAGATAAAAAGGCTGACATTATGAACAACAATCAAATTCCCCCCTCTCCTAATATATCTCCTATTGGTAAGGAAGATATTATGGTGTTACAAGATCTCATCAATGAGAATCATGAGGAAAACATTATTGATAAAAGAAACACCATCATTTCCAAGCAATAAAATCCAACCTTCGATCATTCCCTTACTTGCAATGAAGTCAATATTGAGGAACGGGTATGTGCAGGATCATCATGGAAAAAACAGGCTCTTAAGTGGCAAAAAATTTAGAAAAATCAGAGTTAGGAAACTTGATGTAAAAATTTGAATAATTTTTCTATATTATTTCAAAAATATGTAAAATTGTATGTAGTTTCTAAACTACTAGGTTTGTTTAAAAAAAGAAAAAATCTATTTGGTGAAAATTTGAAATTTCAATGCAGTATACTTAAATTTCAGGGAAAAAATAAGAAGTAGGTGTATGTCTGACCACCCTAACCACAATAAAATGATAATATTTTTTTATAATATTTTAGATATAAGTAGAGGACTCATGTCCCGATATGATGCATATTTTTTTGTAATTTTTTTCCAAGTAAATAATTAATTATGAATTTTTTTTACAAATTTTAAAAAATATAAGAAACTTGTATGTCTGACCACCTTAACTTGGTCAAAACTTTATGAAATTCAAATTTTATTTTTTTAATCCTATAGTATGCGAAGCATAGAATGTGATGCATGTTTTGGATTCAAAAAATGTGATACCATTTGAAAGCTATAGATGTTTTTCAATCAGCCTATCAATCAAGACTTTAGTCGTAATTCGAATAGAAAATGAATAATAATTACTTATTAAATTCAAAGTAAGGCATAATTTATATTGGTGGAAAGTTGAGAATCTCCTTTAAAAACCCTTTTCGTTTCATCAATTTTGGGTAAAAAAAAATTTGTCAGCGACATACCCATCATATTGCCACTTTTTGGCCCATCATGATCCTGCACATACCTTAACCAAACATTGAATGTCATGAGCATCTAGTTTTTAGTTTTCCTAAAAACTCTCCTAATAGGGAAGGTATCATGGTGCAAGAAAACATCAACACTATCATGTGCAAACCAAAATCAATATCACTTTGAAGCATCCTAAATTGCTTGATATGGATCAACCCTTGAACCAAATGTTAGCAGTTTATGACAAGTCACCTTCTACTCCTCAAAACAAAAAGGTTACATGTGCTATGATCAGTACCAAGAAAAACAATATAGAAACACAAAAGCAAATTGAAGAAGCCGCAAATTTATTAGAAGAGGCTTCAAAAACCTTTGATTTCATTTCTACATCCATGGGGGAATACATGATCATAACAAAAGATTATAAAAAGAGAAAAGAGACATTGGTAACGGCAATAAAAAATTCAAAAACATTCCCTTCAACCACCTTAAAAGAAAAGACAAACATCCAAGACAAACTTTGAGAAATTTGAATAGCCACCAAATCCAAAAAAAGTGACAAAACTTTTTGGAAGATGTTTTGAATTTATGAAGCAACTTGAGAAAGGATGTGATGCTATCGAACAATGTATCCAAGTCCCTCTAAATCCTAAAATGCAAGAAATGACTCATGATCTTGGTTATTGTCCCTCAAAAAAAAACCTTTGTCCAATGTCAACACTATCACAAATAATTCGTCCAAGAAAACTCTAACCTTGGTGCATCCTAAACTGATAGAAATCTCAGTAAATATGTATCAAGTTGACACCTTATTTACTCATCAAAATAAATAACATTAGTTGCTACTCCTTGCCATAGTTGCATGTTTCACATTCATCATAAGGAGTAGCATATAATCATCCATTCTTGACTCACCCTTGTCCTACACTAAGTGGGGGCAAGGGGTTAGAATCCTTATCCCTATATATCACCTGTCATTGTCTCTTTTGGCTAGTCATTAACCTTTCGCGAACATATAAGAGAAAGCTTGGGATGCGAATGACATGCCTTACGTTGACTCATTGGTGACACACTTATTCATGATGTAGCTCAAGTTGGAAACATATGACTTGGCATAGGGATTTCCAAGTTAGCTCTCATGTCTTTTTTTATTTATCATTGGATACTTTAAAGCAATTTCTCATAGTGTTGGTGTAGCAACTGCTTTAAAGTGGGGGCATACATAGACAAGATCTTTTGGAAAAAATTTCATGGCGTTATTTTTCTTTTTTCTTGTGATGTGTCCTCTTCTTGGTGGTGTCATTTGGTTTGATGTCATTCAAGAGTGTATGATCTACTAACATGGAATGATGTGAATGAAGCATCCCATGGGAAATGATCTGACACCTTTGACTTGTCCTCTCTTGGAGACATTAGGCGCAATGTTCCCTAAGTTAATGACCTCACATGAACTAAGCAAGACTCCTTTGAACATTTCCTATTTTCATGTTTTGCATTTGTTATATGGCCACCTTGCATAACACAACTTGCATTCCTATGGAGCCATCGTGTTTGTTCATGAGCTCCAAGCATACAAATTTTTGCTTGTCTCATGAAGCTTGAAAATTTATTTTCTTTTGTGGCACCTTATTAAAGTTATTAGGAGGTATAAATTTGGTATGGCTGAGCGGGAAGCCCATTCTAAGGCATGACTTTCCCCATAGCAACTTGCATGTGTGGGAGTGCATACTAGCCATGAGTGTATGTTTCTCACCTTCTAGGACTTCTTAGCCGGAAGACAGCCATGAGTTCCATCACCTCAGATTGAGTATGTGTTTGTTGGACAAATAGCCTAGATCTTATCCACAACAGGATGGACAAACAATCAAAGCTTGATCTAATTTCCTCTTTCCTTCTTTCTTTCCTTTTCTCCCTTTCATTCTTTACATCATTTCCATGTGTGTTCCTTTGTGCTTATGTTTCATTTTCCATGGGATCTTGATCACGCTTCTTGATTGTTATGGTCTCATCTTTCCAGCATGGGTGCGTTTGGAACCCTCTTGATGTGCATGTTTGACTACTTTAGTGTGAGTTGAAGCAGGTTCATCCTCTCATTAAAGTGGGGGCTAAATGTAGTGTAGAAAAATGGATCTTTGGACATTTTCATGCTCATTTGGGTATTTCTTGTAGATGTTGGCCTAGTTTTTCCTTGATTTAATGTTGTAATGTGAATAACACATTCACATTAGGTATTGGACCCTTGTGAATTAATAAGAATTTTATGATGTCTTGCAAAAGTGTTGTGAAGTGTTGTAACACACTTTCACACTTTTATAGGTCCTTATTATCACTTACCAAGCCTTATTTCAAAGTGTTGTAAAGTTTTGTAACAAAATTTCATGCTTGTCTAGTCTTGTCATCAATAATTTGACCCTTTCTTATGCTTTAATTGGCCCCATTTTACGTCTACAAGCCTTACTTAAGTGTATTTTTGAAATAATTTGGATAAACATCATTTAATACATCTAATTTCCAACACCCACATAAAATGCCTAAGTGGGACCCATTCGACATTAGGGGCAAATGAGTCCCCTTTGGCACAAAAATTAAAATAATTTCAAATTTCTAGTGGGTTATTATTTTCTAAGATCTAAGGTCGGCTTGTGATGTGGTAAATTTTCTAGAATTATTACATAATTGTGTATAGATATAGATTTTCCCTCTCATTTCACCCCCATTCATTCACCCATTCATTCATCATTCATTATCCATCTCAAGTCAAGCAAGCTAGGGTTTTAGCATTTTAAGTCATCAAGATAGTTTTCTAAGGGATTCAAGGGCAGATTCTTCATCCATTGTTGCAAAAATTCAAGATTTATCATCATGGAAAGTTTCTAGTTTCATTATCTCATGTTCATACTTCATCATTTTGGTTTAATTACCTAAAAGGGGTTTGACCAAGGAAAACCCCTATTCTCTAACCCTCAACAATTTTTCCCTCTCTTTGCATGTGTTTTGTAAGTCTAGTTTGCATATTTGTCAAAGAGAAAGGTTGGAAAAGTTGTCAAAAATTTTTAAAAGTCATTCAAAGTTGTTAAATCCCTAAAAGAAGCTTGGAGAACACCTACAGGTCAAATTTTGCAGTTTTGGATCTAGAAACCTGTCGGGAGCAGAAGTGCACACTGCAAGCTACAGATTCCACTTTCAAATTTCTAGAAATCCTGAAGTGGAATGATATGCCATTAGTGGCATATAAGTTCCACTTCTAGGCCTAAATAGATATTTCTATAGTTCTAAGTACCTAGTTGTCTGAAATGTGTTTTGGCAGAATCTTCTCAAAATTGGACTAAGTCACCCAACTTGACGTATGATTCCCAATTTTCTTTAACAGTGAATTCTTTAGGATTCCAAAGCTCCATTCCATCCTTTTCTAGTCTTCAAGTGCACACCTTTAATTTCATAAGTTTATGTTACAGTTTGTTTGCATTTTTAGGTCATTTTGCATATCACAACGTGTTTTCAAACATTTTGTATTTTTCTAGTTTTGCATTAGTAGTTAATCTCTTTTATCAATTTTCATCATCTAGTACATCCCCTTAGATATATTTCAATCATCTTTGCAATGGAATCTCAAGGGCTTATTCTTGAGTGAGCCATTAAGGTTTTTGGTACCTCTCTATTTTTACGTGCAAAACCCTATAAGTGTAAGAGTCCCCACATACCCAAAAATATTTCGTTCAAAAGTAATGAAATAAAAATATTTTCTCATATATTTAACATCTATTGGACTAAACACATCCGAATGTTTAATTTCTAACAATTAAAGTGTAAATTTTTTGATTGAAATTGTGTGCATTTTTTTATATCAACGTTTCAAATCATACTCCATGATACATTATTAGCATGTTTTGCAGATGGAGAGAATAATGTTAATATATAACAATATCTTCACTTTGTAACAAACTGAAGGAAAATATTCTCTATTATAAACTTTCCAAACATACTATGTTCATAAAAATCAAAATACTCATTAGAACAGGAAAACATCAACCAATTTTCTATTAGTCAAGGTATTAATCCCTTTTTCATCAATGGGGACCAAAATTTGGTGCCAAAACATTCATGTATTTTCAATGTGAGATTATTACTAGGTTATGGAACCCTCAAAATAAATTTTTTCCATCTCAAACCCTTGTCACATTTGGATGTAGTGCTGATAATCAAAGGGTTTATGGTTTTATTTGTTATAAATGCTTGTAACGTTCTATTTGGTCATTGACTTCTTATTTCCCATTGCGGGTCACTTTAGAACATCTTATGTCATTCACTGTCATCAGGTAACCGGTCCCTCACACCTAGATTTGGATTTCCTATTTTTTGTAAGGTTAAGTATAGGGCCCCATTTTTTGATGAATATGAATTAATCTATATTAAATCAAAGATTAAAATACATATTCATAAAAAAAGTGGGTGGTAAGAAGGCACGCCTCGAGAGTCATATGGGCAATGCCTAGAAAAGCCAAAATAAAATGACCAGTCACATGGGCCTAGCCCAAAAGTCCATGATTATAAACATAACATAAAAAAATCCATTAAGTAGCTAGAGCAGTGCCAACAAAGCCAGGAGGGTCTCTTTCATCCAATTTCTTCCCCCAAGCATCGTATTCAATTAGGCTTTCCTATGCACAAACCCGCTTGGAAGGGGATTGGATTTCAAAACCTTCTAGTCATGGAGGAACTAGTTTAAATTGTGGGGACTCTTGTTGATAAAAGTATTTGGAGAGCCTGGGAGGTAGTTAAACCTTGGCTCTGCAAGGCCCCATTTTGACCTTTACATCCTTTGCATTTCATGACTTAGAATTTTTTGAGCCCCTTCTCTTACATCATCCTAGAGGTTCTCCTCCTCAAAACAACTTAAGTGCATGTGCTTAAATTTTCCACTTAAGTCCCGATGACCATCATAACTTTATCACCCAACGCTAATTACTTTTTGAGTGTATGTTTTAAATTGGCGATGAGCAATGAGCAGAATTTCTTTGTTTTCACTCATCACGAATAGTTGTTGGAGCTCTTGGAATAATCAGTGATGAGCAATGTTTTGTGTATTGTTAAGGAATCACTTATTGCTAATGGATTTTGAGCCTCGAGCATTGTAATAGCGATAAGCGATGTCCTCCAACCTGATGTTCTTATCACTCATCGTAGATGATCATAAAATGATAAATTTAGGATCAGCGATGAGTGATATGATGGAATTCATGTGCATTTTGTATCACAGATATGTTTTAAGTGTTAAATTTTGCATTACTGATATGCGATACATACTATCACTATGTAAATCCTCTCATCACTAATTGCTTGCAAACTGTATGAGGTGAATTAGCAAGGAGTGATGGCCTAATGTTTCTATATTTTATCACTTGTCATAGATTCATTCCTAATCCTAAGTTTAAAAACTGTAATGAGTGATGATATTTCTCTAAAAAGGTTTCTTTTCTTAATATGATAAGATCTTATGTGCGATGTCTTTTGTACCATTAATTTTCATACAGGTGTATGTGTCTAAATCTGATTTCTTCACTGCATCTCATGTCAGTGATAGGAGCCAAGGTGAAAAGTTTGAATTAGTGATGTGCAATGGAAGGATGAATGTGATCAAGGATGAGCCACAGATCTGAAGTTTTATATTTCATCGTGGGGATGTTTATGTCACTAATGAGGCCGATGAAGGAGGAGATGCATCTGTGATAGGCGGTGGCTATTGTTGGAGAAGGAAACGTGAAAAAATCCTGAGGACATCATATAAAGAAAAAAGGAAATTAGCAAGATGATTGGAGAACCATTGATGTGGTTTTAAAACAGGATGATCCAATAGACTAAACTTCATCGTGGCAATACTTTCATCATTGATTGCACCCTAAAATTTTGGGAAGATCAGCAATGAGCGATGAAGTGTATAAGGAAATATTCTCTCTAAAAACCATTGGTCTTATGTAATTCACCGATATTAATGAAGGAGCATGGATTAGGTTGGCAATACATGTTAATTGTCAAATCACGTATGATTAATCGAGATTAAAGGAAAACGTGGTAGCATTTGTGGTGGCATCGTTGTTTTCTAGGAACAAGTTGCTAATGGTCAAAAAACAATGCTCATGGTCACCATAGATGAAGTTTTAATTTTTTTAAGATCAACGAACTAGATTCAAAATTGAGTAGTCCTTGAATCATTAATTTTGCATGCTCCAAATTGTATGTTTAATGTAGGTTGATTGTTGTTCATTTTCACCATCTTTCCAATCTGTAGTGAATGTAAGGCGTAGTGTGAAGAAGAGTGAGAGGCTGTTTGTTTTTCCTGAGTTGAATATTAGGTGTTCTTGTCTTGAGTAAGTTGGTTTTAAATTGGGTTCTCTAGTCTGGCTAGAAATTTTTGTGTTGGGTTGGTTACAATTGTCTACGCTTGTAGGTGTGTCTCCATGTAGCTTTCTCTTAAATTGTTAAATTTTTCTTGTTCTAGAAATGGTGAAAACTAGTGTGAGAATTCGGCCTATTAGAAGGCCTAACCGACTCAATTTATTTGAGTTTCATGAGGATATAACTGTGCAATAAATCCAGGCTTCTCTTGAGGTTCAAAGGGTAAAAGGAGGGCTAGAGGTCATAAGAAGAAATCAATTATGCATAGTATGTACAACTTGAGAAACAGGACCATTTCAGGAGAAATGGTCAAGTTCAAAGGCAAGGAACTGGCTCACCCAGTGAAGAAGGCCAAGAAAAAAGTTAAAAGTCATAAGGCTTGCCTAGGCAAACATAATTCTCCTATTTTGCTCTCTAATACTCCTTTGGACGGTGAAGGTGACACTGACTCAAGATATGGCTAGTACCTTCTTTCTCTGGTGCCATATGGGAGCTTTGATGATGATGTGGTGATGGTCCTTCCAATTTCATCGAGGACAAGGAGCGGTCAAGAATTCTCTGATGCCAATGACTCTGAATAGGGTCACCTCCTTGTTTTTGTTTTTTATGAGACCATGGTATTTGTATAGGAGGTATTTGTTTCAATATGTATGCGGTTTGTCTTTTGCTATTCCATGTTGATGTGGAAGTCCTCTAGCTGATATGATATGGAATCTTTTTTGTTCAACATGGATGCAGTGCCAATGACTAATGGTATCTTACACCTGTGTTTTTCTTTTTGTCCTCCCCTGTTCCCAAATGATTGCATAAAAACCGCTTAGGGAGTTCTTTGAGGAATTAGTTGAAATTAAGTTTTTGAAATGAAATGAAATTGTAACTTAGGTGGATGTTTGTTGCTCCCATGTTTATAAAGGGAATTTTATGGCTGAAGTTTAGAGAGTTTAGAAATTTTGAGTTCAAAATAGGTCAATGTGAATGCTAGGGTCTCAGAGCAAATAGAATGTAAATAGATACATTAGTAAATATATCAGAAGCCAATCTAGGGTGAAATTTATACTATATAAAGATCTTAAATATAGTTTTACAAAGTAATATCAATAATGAAGGAGAATATTAGTTCTAAAATGTTGCTCTCTTGTGTATTTTTCTTCCAAATTATGAATGAAGTTGTTAATTATAATTTCATTTGTCTTTTGTCAATTGCACCAAATGAATGAGCTTATTTTATGCTTCAGTTCAATGAGTTGATTAAATGCTAAAATGAGGACATTAGTTTGTGAGAAAGGGATATAGGATTTGATAAGGAAGCAATATTTTAAAACACGATGAGTTAGATTCTACAATGTGGCATGTTAATAGCCCATTAATTTCTGATGTTCAATCATAATTTTATTATTGATTGATTGCAAGTTATGACTCCATTATTTCCTCAGATAGGGAACTAGTCTTTCTATTAGTTTATCTTACGATTGAATGAGCTAGTAATGAGTCTAGCCTAAGATTCAAAATGAAGATGAATTCATAACATTCTCTAAATTACACTGCCCCAACTTTTAGTGTATAAACACATTCCTTGAAACAAATAGCACTTTCACCTGAGGTCTTCCAAGCCTTTGATGAAGTGGGTTTCTTGAGGAATGCATCTGTGTGAGGAAATGATCTTGACCGAATTTGAGATATTATGAGCATGTGTAGCATTACCCTCTTGGGTTTCACAAATCCCAAAGAGAAGAAGTGAGGTACTAAGTACTTTACTTAAGTGTTGGCCAATTCTCAACCTTGTTGATAATTGAGTTTTGAAAAATTCATAGGTAAGGACTAAGATTAAGTTTGGTTCTAAAAAAATAACCAACAGAAATGGCGACTCTAATGGGGAAATACTTGGGAAAATATTTGTAGTTCAATAGCTTGCCTTGATAGAATCACAAAGGTTCTAAATACAAAGTTCTCACTGATAGTAAGTGGTGACTCCGAATAACTCTATGCCAATAAGAAAAAGAGAGGGTGAAAGATGAAGAATCTCAAAGTGTAATCAATTGATGGAAGCACCTTCATATGGTTGAAGTTTCATCCTCTACAAAGGAAAAAGTGACTCTATGTGAAGAACCTGATAAAGTGTGATATTTGTAAATGTATCTAGTGTTAAACAGGTGCAGGACAACTGAGAGGGGGGGATGAATCTGTTGTCACAAAATTCCAACTTTAACTTTAACATCTATCAATTCCATAACCACACTATTCTTTTATTAAGAACGAGCATGAAACATAAATAACAGAAAGTAAATCAACACAATGAACACTAGATTTTTACGTAGAAAACCCAAGGAGGGAAAAACTACGGTGAGGGTTAACTCACAATATAAAGTAGTTTCAAACTGAAAATAAAAAGGCTCACTGCCAAGGGCTCACTACCCTAAAAGGACTCATTGTATAGATATAAAATCTCACTACTTCCAAGGGAGGCTCACTGCCTACAAAAATATTCACAAAACATAATTGGGCTTTATAGCCAAAATGAACTAAGAATAATGCACCTAACACGTGTTGATGCAGTTTCGGTGATGCTCAATAGATTGACTTAACACACTTCATCATTTTCACTCGCTTTCGCATTTACTACTACTTCATTGTTCACATACACACACACACACACTTCTATTTCTCTTCTCAAACTTGTCCAACATGTACACATATATATACCTTATCTTCTCTGCAAGCATCAATTAGGTCAGCCTAATTAGATGCACTTCTCATTCACCAAAAATACCAACTGTCAGTTCCAATCATTCACAAAATATTTCCAAAAATTAATTCAAACATCGAGCATGCTACATTATGTCGGCATAGACCTAAGATAGGTCACACATATATCCACGTAGAAAAGTTAATTTACTATATCACAATTAACCCAAGAAGTTCGCTAGGAATAGACTTCAATGCAAAAAGCAACCAACAAAATAATGCCACTATGTCATACGAGTACTAGAGAACATAATATTTTGAACATGCATTCCTTCAACAACCATAAAAAATTTCCCAAAACCACAAACAATAATTGTCAACTGTGGAGGAATGCAGACTAGAATACCAAAGAGTGCAGCTCGAATACTGATTCAGATACCAGACCAAAATACCAAATTAGGCACTGACTTAGACTTACATCCACAACATGGTGACATCAATGACAACACAAAATTGTAGAGATAATCGTTCTTCTTCATTTTTCCAACAATCTTCCCCTTTGTCATTGATGGCAACATGTTCCAAAAATAAATATTCAAAAAAAAAAAAAAAAAAACTTCTCTAATCTCTTCAGACTCTCCTAACTCTCCCTCAATCACTCCAATCTCTCCCCCTTTGACATAAATGGAAAAGAGTGGCCAAAAAGGATGTAAACATGGTGACATCAAAATTTACAAAAAGATTCCAATTCTTCAAAAACTTCCAGCCATCCAAAAAAATTTCAAACAATAATTCAATTAACTTCATTCTGTTCATATTCCTTTTCCTCTCTCTTTTCTTCTTTTCCAAAAAGAACATAACAATAGAAATTGAACACTCAAGATTCAAGTAAAAATGACACTCTTCACCTAAAACACCTTCTTGTATCTTTCCTTGAGAATTGGACACAATTTCTTCCAATTAAATGTAGTTGAATCCATTCTTGTGCATATGCTTTCCAATAAGCCCAGTAGAGTAAAAGAAGATGACCAATATGAACACTGTCTTTCAACATATTCTTTGTTAGTAAGTATTCCAAAAATATGGTCTAACCAGACCTCAGCAATCTCCTTAAGGGGCCAGAATTTTTTCACCACATCATCTCTTTGTCTTTGTACAACAATTAGTTCAACTTGCAATTCACCAACTCTCATTCTTTGTTTCCCTTCTTTGTCTTCAAAGATATCAAAGTTCTTTCCAATGTTGTTTACTTCAAATTCAATTGCTTCTTGAAATTCTACTTCTACAATTATCTACTGCAACATGCCACCAAAGGTAATACTTGTAAATATCTGATATTTCTTTAATGCATTTCTTCATTTCCATCATAAGTTCAAATAATCTTCGCTAAGCTTTAGTACATCTCTTTTCAGCCAAGGCTTCAAACTTACATCCTTCCAGACCTTCAAGAAACATCCTCTCTTCAACAATCTCAACTAAATTTTTTGGTAGGGATTTAGAGACAATTGATACATCAATACCTTTTCAAAGTAGATAATCTACTAGAGCATCATCAATTTTCAATATGTCAACAAGAGAGGCTACATTCCATATCTCACCAATCTTGTTCATTTTTCCTTTAATCAACATAGTCTGGATGTCATCTGGATCAAAGGATTCAGATCTAGGTAGAGATTATTTTTCCTTCTCTTCCGAAAATACAATGATGTCTTCAGTTATAAATTTTTTCTTCTTTGATTCTAGAGGGGAATCACTAATGACATCTTCCACTTCTCTTTTACCAGAGGATGAACCCACTTCAAACTGACTTGATGCTGACATACCAGAGCAAAGATTTGTTTTCAAGGATGTGAAATATGATTTGCACACACTTGCATTATCTGTCAACGCTTCCAGGTATCTATAGACTTCTTTCCGAATAGGAATATCGGATTCCCACACAACTTTATCCTTTCCCAGTAGGGAACTCAAAAAGTAAAACACCAAGCACAAAAGAAAAGATCCAAACCGAAAGGGGTAACCCTCAACTACCAACATTCGAACATTTTCAGAAATATTTTCAAGCAATAGACCACATAAATCAAATTTTATATTCTCCTTAACCATCATATGTGCAATATAAATAGCAATAGCCGATGTCGAACCTTCACAATTTCTAAAATAGATTTTGTAAGAAACATCATACATAATATACCTTATAGCCAAATCCTCTAGAGTTTTTATCAATAGGGCTTGAGGGTCTTTAATAATGCCAGTCAGTTCCTCCACATCTTTGTACTTCACAACTTTCTTTCCAAGAAGATCCCCAATACTACATAAGCCAGTAATCACTTTGATCACTTCCTTCATGATTAAGTAGGGTTTGTCCAATACAATACTATCATTCTTGAAATGATTCAACAAGAACAAAATAAATTCTTTATCAGAAAACCACAGAAATTCTCCCCACAAATCCATACCTAGGGTTTTTATGCTCTGTAATTCATTTTCCTTCAGTCCTAGTTCCATTTCTTTCATCTTTCTATGATCAAATTCTTCCAATTCAAATCCTTTCAGCTTCAGTGGAATGATGCAACTCAATTCTTTGTCCATTGTTGTGATTTCTTGAATTTGTTAATCGAAACTTCTTCATTTTTCTTCTTCCCCTTTTTGCAAACTGAGAAAAGATTCCAGATTACCTGTGACAATTTCTTTGAATTTCCTTCAGAATTGCCTCAAGCTTGCTTCAAGATCGCTCCAGGGCACCTTTCAAGTTCTTCAAATGCTCAATTAATCAAGAAGAATCACAAATTTCAAATTATACACCATCGAATTTACCCTAAAATGCATTAAATGTAGAAAACATCAAAAAGTTGCTAAAAACATTCTTCTTAACATAGAAAAACCCTAATTTGGTCTACAAATCATCTGATGGCAACATGTTTTCTTCTGGTTCTTTTTCCAAAACCTTTGATTCTTCATTCTTCGCATTTCATCCTCATGCCAGCCTCTAACACACCATTTATCTAGGGGTTTTTATGATTTTCTGATAATGCTCCCCCTAAGACCATGATAGGTCTAATTCCCAGAGGAATTATCCATATCGGATGAGGGCACAAACACATCAGTAGCTTCAAGTTTTTCTTCTTCTTTCTTCTTCCATATCTTATTCATCTCTTGCTTCATTTCATATTTGTTGACTTTCTTTACCGAATCATCCTTTTCAATCGGAGTGGAATTCTTTCCTTTCATACTTATACAAACCTTTGAAATATGTCCTAGTTTATTGCAATTATAACATATGACAATATTTTTTATTTCTATGACCTCCATTACCTCTCGACCTACATTGATTTGCTTTGTGTCCAAATTTGTTATAGGTATAGCAATAGCCATTAAAAGATTGATTCATTATGCCTTCATTAAACCTGTTCCTCATTACCTTACTTATCATTCTCACCTAAGATCTGCATTCATTAGCTTTATGTCCAACCTTCTTACATTCAAAACATTTTCCAGTGAAGGGACCAGAAAACTGATTCTTCCTACTCTTGCATTCTATTTCCTTGTGACCATATTTATTACAGAAAAAATAAATACCATTGAAAGAGGGATACCTTTGTGCATTAGGTTGTCTCATAGGCGGTTTCCTTGTAAAATTTCTTGAATTTATTTTTTGCTTCCCTTTGTCCTGAGTCATTTGATTGTCCTTAGAACTTTTACCTCCATCATTTCCCAAGCCAGCTTTGTCTTTACTTGATTTCTATCTAGCAAGCAATTCTCCAAGCTTATCAGAGCTTGATTTCAAATTATTCTCACAAATTTTTTCCTTTTCCAATTCAATCCTTAAGTTTACTACCTCCTATTCAAGTTTAGAGAAATCATCAATTTTGTTTGACACCATTGTATTCAGACATTCTTCAATTCTCTTCTTCTCTTCTACTATCACTTTATGTCCAATTATCTCTTGTTTCAATTGCTCACTCACTTTTCTATGTCTTTCCTTTAATTTCTTAAATTATTCTTTCAATTTCTAGACACATTCATCTACATCATCAAGATTCTCTTTCAGATCTCTATTTTCTCTTTCCACTTTGTCAAGATCCTCAAGAGCGGTCTGAAGCTCTCCTTTATCATCCATATAATCAAACTTTAGGATCCTCCTCAAGTGGTTAAGCTCTTCACAAAGGAACCAAAGCTCTAATACCAATTTTTAAACAGGTGCAAGACAACTGAGAGGGGGGGTCAATCAGTTGTCACAAAATTCCAACTTAAAACTTTAACACTTATCAATTCCACAACCACACTGTTATGTTATTAAGTATGAGCATGAAACACAAATAACAGAAAGTAAACCAACACAATGAACACCAATTTTTTACGTGGAAAATCCAAGGAGGGAAAAACCATAGTGAGGATTAACTCACAATATAAAGTAGTTTCAAACTAAAAATAAAAAGGCTCACTGCCAAGGGCTCACTACCTTGAAAGGACTCACTGTCCAGATACAAAATCTCATTGCTTACAAGGGAGGCTCACTACCTACAAAAAGATTCACAAGAAAAAATTGGGATTTATAGCCAAAATGAACTGAGAATAATGCACCTAACTATGACATATTTTTGGGAACATAATCCTTCTCTTGCACTTATAGGGTTTTTCACCTAAAAGGAGAGAGATTAGATCCAAAAATGCTTATGTAACACTCAAATTAGGATGTATGCAATGTGATATGATGTAAATTAACTTAACTAAATGCAATAGATTAATTACTGAAATGAATGCAAAACTAAGATTTATGCCTTGTCTGAAAACACAGTGTGATATGCAGAAAGATAGAAATAATAAAAAAATGTAATCTTTGACTAAACAGAGGGTTGTTTCTAAGAATTTGTGCACTTGGAAATTTGTAGAGGAATGTATAAAAAATTGAAAACCTGGTGAAATCTAGACTTTAGCTAACTAGGACTCATTTGCCAAGGGTGGTGAATCAGTCCCGAATCAGGCCTTTTCTGAACATAGCTTGATTTCTAACTGTCGAGGACCTAAAACAACATCTAACTCAATTTTTCATCTCAGGTGGGACTCATTCACCAAGCATGGAAAATCAGTCCACCTTCATATTCCTGCAAATTCAAGATTCAGATCTGCACCTTGACACTTATACAGTAAATTCTGACGGAGTCCTAATTCCAGATCTTGGAAAATCCCTGCAAAACAACTTAAAAGTATTGGTCTAATAGGGGATTTTCCTTGATCAAACCCCTAGATTGGTAATCAAACCTTGAATAGAGAAAAATATGTATAAAGCCTAGCCTTAGATGTGTTAAAGACTAGGAAAGGCTGAATCATGACAAAAACCCTATTCTATTGCTCTAGAATAAGTTATGCAAGAATGATTAAAAGGATGCAAGATCTCTACCCTAGAAACCTTACAACACATGAAACATGGATAAGAAATGACATGTAAATGCTAAGTAAACACAATGAAAACCTTGATCTGAAGATAGAGTAACAATGGAAGATGGAATCAATAGGAAACCAGGTCCTTAGGCATGATTTGGTGGCTAGTTGCACCTCTTCACCCTAGATTTCTTCATGATTCACCATAGGAATCCATCATCAACCCTTTTCAATGTTGGATCTTAACAATATAAGTGAGCTCCAAGACCTACAAAAACCCTAGTTTGTTGTCCTAAAACTTCAACTTTTTATGATGCAACTTGTTGTTGTATGCTTTTCACTCTTAGATAATGACAATGTGTAGATAAAAAGTGATCTCTAGTTGTATAAAATGACTAAAAATGTGTATTTATAGGAAACAACACCTTATTTTTCTATTAATTAGACCTAAGAGGCCAACATTCATTGGAAATAAGAATTAAATTAATTAAATTCCCGCTTGATTTTGAATTTTCCCTCAAAGGGGACCCATTCGCCACCCTTGGTGAATGAGTCCCACCAAAGGGGACTCATTCACCAAGGGTGGAGAATGGGTCCCACTATTTTTGTTTGAAGGTGGGTTGTCGGGGTATAATGTCATTAAGTGTTGTTTGTCAGGTTTTATGTGATTTATCATGTGAAATGGGCCTCTAGATCAAAATTAATATGTCTAAGGGGCCTATAAATGTTGTTTTAAAGGGGAAATGGTATGAAGGGACTCAAAAATGGGTCTAAGTATGCATGAAATTATCTCTTTTCTCAAGAGGGTCCAATTTTTGATGGCACATTTAGCCTCCATTTTAGCACCCATATGACTCTACATGCGTATGTAAGCTAAAGGACTCTAAATGATGCACTACATAAAAGGATACATATTCAGAAGATAGGAGAATGGAGCCCCCAGTGTAGTTACTTGCAAACCAGAACATTAGGATCCACATCCTACAACACACATTCATTAATTTTCCACAAATCCTTTTATCTAACTTCTTAGAAATCCCACTCGAGGGTAGACGTATGCCCCCCCTTGATTTTGCTTGCTTTACGAAGGTGGAATCAATGTAGCAATCTAGTCACATCGAAGAAGAAATACCATAACATAGGGAATTTCCAAGTACCATGCCACATGATGATAGGTAAATGAGGATTTCAGGTGGGAAATCATGATTCCAACACATCAAATGGCGTAAAAAATGGATTACCCTAGCTCCCATTATGTGAATGTGAAGAATGACTACATTATAAATTAGGGAAAAAGAAAAGAGTGTTAGGTCAAGATGTAAAAGTAAATAGAGAGAAAAAGTAGTAAATGAAAGTCATTTGTCACTTACTATTCATTTCACCTTTATTGTAGCTTGATAGTGACAAGTAGAAGGAGAAGATGCTGAGTAGACGGGATTACACACCTTCATGGCTAGACAATCTTCGTGAGTAGGTGGCACACGGTGAGCGATATCATGAGGTAAGGAAATTATGTACCTTTTGCCATGTGTTTTGATGATATTATAATGATTATTAGGCATGTATAGGTTAATGTAGGGTTCTTGGAAAAAAGTTCACAAAGTGTCTCATTTCTTCGTGAAGTGTCTCATTTCTTCGCAAAGTGTCCCTATTTCTTTGCAAAATTCCCAAAAAGGGTTCTAAAGTTTCTAGGGCCATGTAGAAAGCACACTAGATTGAATTTAGCACACTTGCATGATGAGAAATTTGAAAATTGAAGATTTTAGATAAATTTTTAGAGTATTTTGTGATGATTGTGATAGGTTCCTACCTAGTTGCAGCAGCAGCTAGGGGGAAGACATATCATTTTTGAGAGATTTATCACCAGTGCTATTAGTGGTAGAGATAGAGAACCTGCAATCAATGGGTATCTATTGGAAATTCATGATACCCATGAGATACCATGACGCCATGTTGATGGCTTTGTGCAAGCATTGGGATGCAGATACTTATACTTTCATCTTCCCACCAGGGAAATGATGATCACACTTGATGACATACATCACATTCTTCTAGTGCCTATATGAGGAGGGCGAGTGTATTTCCAAGGGGATCAATCATTCTATGAAAAGAAGAGAGATATACAGTATTTCCTAGGAGGACTAATACATGATGAGAGGGTTAGAGCATGGATCGAGCTACCAATGTTGCTATACTCACAAATTCCTGTGGTGAGACAGGTCATGATGCACACAATGGCACTGGTACTCAATCTAGATGGATGAGCGACACACTTGGATGGTGGACCGGTACACCTGGTACAAGGGATGTATGATCAGCAGACAGTCAATGCATGGGGTCGCTATATTCTAGCACATTTATTTTATGATTTAGGAAGATTTTTATATCAAGAGATCGACAGTATGGTCCATTGTATGCTTCTACAGGTGTGGTGTCTGGAGCATATCACATGTACCAGACCTGTCGGATATCCATGTACGATAGCAGTAGAGTACCCATGAGCATTCGACTATACCCTGAGACAACTATGGTAGTATGGGGATTTAGAGTTTTGGAGGGTGAGATTCGACCAACTGGAGGAGGATGAGATATTATGGAGACCATATCTACCAACTCTTCAGTGGCTAGATCATACAAGACAGTTGTGAAGGATGCAGATGGATAGATTTCTAGCAAGGAGGCACATGACTACATTGTATGACCATTCTATTATGGATGAGTCATGTGGCAGTTTGGATAGGTTCAAAAACCACCTAGGGCATTCCCTTTCATTAGATGATCAGTGCGGAGTGCCCGGAGGCCAGGGCATACTATTCGACTGACTATAGATCATGTTCATGAGAGTGATTCTAATGATTTAGATCATGACCAACCACCAGCATCTGATGTTGATGATGTCGGTAGCACAGATGAGTACGAGGAGTGGTGGTCATATGCATGACCAGCTCCTGTGTTCCCTATGGATTTCCCCCTAGGTGATGTAGAGGCAGCAATAGATGATGAGCCAGAGGAGAGGGCAGAGGAGGTAAGATATAGGCCAGCAGATATTTTTATGGATGTGATCAATGAGGAGTACCAGTTTGACGTTGATCCTAACTATGAGGACTAGGATGGAGGAGAGGAGGAGGAGGAGTAGGAGGATTATGAGGAGGAGGAGCCACCCCTTAGCGAGGGTGATGAGGTATCCATTGGGGATCAAGGTGAGTATGGAGAATCTTCACATACTTATAGGACCAGATCAAGAGCAGTAGCTATAGAAAACATCAACATGTAGAGTCAGAGGGAGGCTAGCTCATCCTACATTCCCCCTAGAGATGAGGAGGTTGACCTTCCTCGTGCATCTGGAGACATAGGTGATAACATTTAATTTAATGCATGTCCTTTAGTATTTGATGTTTTATGTATGTATGTATGTATGTATGTATGTATGTATATATATCATGATGATGTGTTATTGATTATGAACATGATCTATCTTATAGGAGTGATGAGAGACTGGCGAGAGTTCTATCATCAGGAAGCCATAGAGATAGTGCCAGCATCCATCAAGGAGGAGGAGATAGATCCTAACTATGTGCCCCCACCGATTGTGGAGGAAGAGCCAAAGGCACTCAGGCCATTCGCAAGGTTACGGGCAGCGTACGAGAGTGTGAGGAGACAACTCCATCAGGCTGAGAGTGCACTACATTCATCGCAGACCTCAGCAGAGGTAAAGAGACTTTGTGCAGAGCTAGCTCAGACACAAGTGGAAATGGATCGGATGGCAGAGGAGCAACTCGAAACTGTTGGACGAGTATAGGGTCTGGAGTATGCACTAAGACTCGTTAGTTCATGATCACGATCACACACAACCATCTCACAATGTCTGAGGACTGGATCACGAGTGCCAGATCCTGAGGGGTCTAGCTCTCACAGACCATTATGATATGATTCAGAGATGTATATGAGACTTTTTGGTTTGAGATATATATAAGGACATGCATTTTAGATATTATAATGATGTATTTTTATTTTAATATGTTTGTTAAATGTTATGTGATTAATTAAAGGACTTGTGATAAAAGTATTTTAATTAATGTCTACATGATCTAACATAATATATGTGATGCAATTGAAAACATGTTCCAGTTTTGACACTGATATGGTATTGACAATGAGGAAAAGAATATGTTAAATTAAATACACTAATAAGGATCTAATTTAACATAAGAGAAATGTGAATAGTATGAAATATAAATTAATTATAAAAGGAATGTAAATAAGTAGTTTAGTGTTCAAGACAAGCAAAAAGTAATTGTCAGAAACGAAGCAATGTGAAAGCTATTTTTATGAAATAACTCTAAACAACACTGCTATGCGAAACATACTATTCAAAGGGGATTATATATAATATCGACGCAAATGTGTGGAATTAATAGGCTCCCTAAGGAGTGTTCCGTCAATTTTTTTTAAAAGATAAGCACTAGACCCATAACTAGTGTCGACTATATAAGGTCCCAACCAATTAGGGCTAAACTTATCCTTTTCTTTGCTATCTGCACTAACAATTCATTGGTTTTCAATAAGAATAAAATCTCCCCTAGAAAATTATTGAGGGATGACATGAACATTGTGTTTTCATTGTAACTGTTTGATGTGGGCTTGGAGATGCTCAAGAGCATTAATGCGTTGTTCATTGAGCATCTCAAGTTGATGTAATCGTTGAGCTTTATAAGTGTCATCATCAAAAATATCCTAGAGAGAAACTCACAAAGTAGGAATTTCTAACTCCAAGGGCATAATTTCATCGGTACCATAAACAAGATTATAAGGAGTAGTGTCGATGGATGAATGGACACTAGTTCAATAGGCCCAAAGCGCACAAGGGAGTTGCGTATGCCAGTCTTTATGATTTTTGCTAATAGTTTTCTTAAGGATTTGTTCAAGAATTTTATTAGTGTACTCAGCTTGTCCATTGGATTGCTGTTAATATGGTGTCAAAAAGTGATGTTGAATGTTAAAGGTTTGGAGAAATTGTTGAACTTCACTATTCTTAAAGGGTGTTCCATTATTTGAAACAATTGTAGAAGGAATTCCAAAGTGAGCAATTATATGATCCAGGAGGAAATGACAAATTATTTCAGCAGTTGTTGAATGAAGATGGATAGCTTTGACCCATTTTGTGAAATAATCAGTTGCCAGTATGATAAATGTATGTCCAGCAGAAGAAGGCGGAGAAATTTTTCCAATAAGATCTAACCCCCATACTAAAAACGGCCAAATGGGAACATGGGCACGGAGCTCAGTAACAAGAGCATGAATTAGATTGCTATGTTCTTGGCATTTGTGACATTTTTTGACATAGGTGTAACAATATTTCTCCATACGTTGCCAATAATAACCCATATGGAGTCATTGCACTAGCAAACGTCCTCTGAAATGACCTCCACAGGCACTAGCATCAGCTTGTTTGAGTGCTAAAGGGATTTCAGAATTCGTGAGACAACGTAGTAATAGACCATTGAAAGATATGTGATACAATGCATTTGCAAGAATCACATATTTAGTTAAGCACTTTTGAGTATTGGTTGTGGTAGGTTCAGGAATGGTACCATCCTTTAAGTAATTTTATATTGTATCATACCATTCACACGAAGATGTGTGGGTTATGGATAAGATGTCTTCTAACAAAGTATTGATCGAAGGTTTCATGATGGTATGAATAATGAATGTGTAATCAATAGAAGGATCAAGTGAGGATATGAGAGAGGCTGCACTAGCCATTGCATCTGCATGCCGATTATCTTTTCCTAGGATGTTATCAATGGTGAATGAGTCAAATTTGTCTAATAGTTTCGTGATAAGGTCCTTGAACTTTAATAGTTTTTCATGTTTAGTTTGATATGTGCCATTGATTTTTTTGATAACTAATTATGAATTTCCAAATATCTGAATATGTCTAGCATGAAGGGATAAAGAAGCTTGCAATCCTACAATCAATGCTTCATACTTAGCTGTATTATTTGTACATAGGAAGTTCAAATGATAGGATAAGAGAATAGGATTACAATTGGGTAGACTTAGGACCATGCCTACACTGGAACCTATTCAACACTTAGAGCCATCAAAGAATAACTTCCATGATTTAATATCAAGGGGTAAAACATAATCATCAGGAAAGGAATGAATGGTTAGAAAAGTTGATGGAGAAGGAGCATCAACTAAGTGATCGGTTAAAGCTTGACCTTTCATTTCTTTTTGTGAAAAAAAATTAGATCAAACTCGGTTAACAACATTACCCACTTAACTAAGCGGCCAAAGAGGTCAGTTTTACTGAAAAGGTATTTAAGAGGATCAAATTTTGTGACTTGTACTTCAGCATTTAGTAAATAGTGTCGCAACTTACTAGTAGCGAATACAAGGTCCAAACACTATTTTTCAATTGGTGAATAGCTTTTTTCATAATCGATTAAAGTGTGACTAATGTAATAAACATGGTTCTCTTTACCATGATCATCGTGTTGAGCCAACAATGATGTGAGAGCATGGGCAGATGTGTTGATGTACAAAATCAATGGTCTATGAGGTACAGTAGGTTGTAAAATGGGTGGAGTAGCTAAATATTCCTTTAGACTCTTAAAATCTTGTTTACAATCATCATCCCAATCAAAAGGAACACTCTTTTTAAGAAGAGATGTGAAAGGTAATGTGCGATCAGCTAAAGAGGCAACAAAACGTCGAATAGCCTGAATTCATCCCTATAATGTGCGTAATTGAGAAATATTCTTTGGAGGCAGCATGTTAACAATTGCATCAATTTTCTTTGTTTCCACCTCAATGCCTCTATGATATATGATAAATCCTAAGAGTTTACCGCTTTCTATGCCAAAAACACACTTTTTTGGATTCAATTGCATGTTATATTGCTTGATTCGTTCAAAGATTTTGTGAAGGACAGTTACATTGTCTTGTTGAGTTAAATATTTAGCCAGAATGTCGTCAACATAATCTTCCAAGATTTTATGAATGTAGTCATGGAATATTAATGTCATTGCACATTTATAACTTGCACCCATGTTCTTTAAACCAAAAGGCATGGCAACCCAACAAAATGTTCCCCAAATAGTGGTGAAGGCAGTTTTGTATTGATCACGGGGATTAATAAGGATTTGATTATAACCAGAGAATCCATCCATGAATGACAAAAAAACATGTCCAGCAATTGAATCCACGATCATATCAATATTAGGAAGTAGAAAATCATCCTTCAAAGAAACTTTATTCAAGTCTGAAAAATTAGTGCACATCCTAATTTTATTATCGGGTTTTGCAACTCCAACAATGTTTGAGATCCAAGGAGAATAATCAATAGGTCGTATAAAGCGAGCATCAAGAATTTTCTCAAGTTCTTCTTTAACTAGTAGTGCCACTTTAGAGTGCATTTTATGGATCTTTTGACGAACCGGTTTAACATTGTTATCAAGGACAATATTATGCATCACAATTTTTGGGTCTATTTCTGGCATGTCAAAATATTTCCAAGCAAATATTTTAGGAAAATCATGAAGTAAAGCAGTTGTATCTTCTTGTTCTTCATCATCAAGACACTTCCCAATTTTAATGACTTTATCATTGTCATTTATATCCATAAGCATGTCAATTGTATCTCCTAAGGGGAGTGCATTGATTTTAATATTTTCATATTCCAACAATTCTTCATTGACACCATTTGTTTCTTGCTGGGAAATATTTAAGACACAAGAAATATGTTTACGGGAATCAAGTGAAGATGGGGCATCATAGACACCAAGTATGTTTTTCATAGTTTCATCAATATCAACATACAACAATAAAGGTGGAAGGGTAGAGTCAAGCAAGTCAAGATAAACGATGGTGAGTTTACATTGTGGTTGACATGTGATCATATTGATATTTAAGGATGGTCGTTGAGTAGCTTTAGTCATTTTAGAAAAAGAGTATCCCAATCCCATTTTTGTTTCTTGCGTATTAGGTTCAATAGGAAAACAAATACCTTGTTCATGTTTTCCACACCCTTTTCCATTATAGCCCAATTGTTTGAAAAATGTATAACCTTTCCCATAAAGTCTTTCCATTTCGCGCAAGGTAGGTGGGGATTGGTAATCTATCTCATCAAAATTTGTTGTGTATGTTGCATTTTCATCTGTATTATAAGAGATAGATGTATGAGACAATTGTTCAGAATTTTGAGTGGACATAATGGTTGGTTGATCAAGATTTTCATCATGTGTTTTTGTAAGTGTGTAGTCGCTCATAAATGAGGGTGTGAAATCTAAGGATCCCCAATTGTCACCAAGTAATGTAGATGGAAATTATGTTTCATTTTTTTTAGTGTCAAGAGGATCAATGTGTGAGGTTGGAATTAATATTTTCAAAGGACTTGTTATTCTCATTTCAAGGTGTAAACAATTTGCAGGTTCAAGGTCAATTTCAATTTGATATATACGATAGTTATAGACATACTTCATGATATGGTTAAGAGTTGAAGGGACCACATTCATCTCATGAATCCAAGGTCTACCTAGAAGAAGATTATATGAAAGTTCATAAGGCATGACATGGATAGGAGTCTACAAAGTAACCACTCCAACCGTAATAGGTAAAGTGATGACCCCTAGCGATTGCTTTTTATATTATCAAACCCTCGAATAGAAATGGAATCAAGTTTTATTTGTGATCTATCCACTTCCAATCGATCAAGAAGGCTCACACTACACACATTAAGGGTAGAACCATTATATATAAGAGTACGCTTGATACATGTGCAATGAAATTGAGCAATGATCATAAAGGCATCATGTTGTTTTCGTAACTCCAAAGGAGGAAGCTCATGTTGATGAAAAGTAATGTCAAGACTATGCTTTTGAACAAAAGTGGCCACGTCACTCGGAGTAGTTCTAGGAGGGACTATTATTTGTTTCAAAGCAGTTTGAAGGATGGCATTATAACTTGGAGAAGTTTGAAGCAATTCCCAAAGAGAAATTTTGGTAGGAGTATTCTTTAATTGCTCAACAAGATCATACTCCTTCGTATGTGGGTTATAATGAGGAGCACTAGGCAGATTAGGTAAGGGTAATGATGGTGGAATTATTTGGGGTGGTTGTGGGTTATTTTGTGTGTTATATGTATGAGAAACAGTGTCATTATTAGATTTTTGTGATACATTAGATGTGAGGGTGGGAAAAGGGTTAGTTTAGGTTTGTTGGAAGGATGGAGCGTATGTGAAGGGGGATAAAGGATAAGTTTTGGTTGAACTACATGAACGTCCTTAACATGAGAAATGTCATTACAAACCATAGCAGATGAATTAAATGGGATAGAGTCTTGAAGAGACTCATCTATCAAAGGAAAGTCATCACTCCCAAAAGGTTGTAAGGGTGAACTATCGTGTATCATAAGTGGTTTACCACAAACCTTAGTGGATGGCTTATGTGAGATGAATTCTTCAAGGGATTCATCTAACAAAGCAAAGTCATCACGATCAAAGAATTTGAGGGAAGGTGTTTCAGTAAGAGTTGGAGATGTCTCATTACAAGAGTTAGAGGATGAAGTGAGTGAGAGGAAATCCTTGAGGGTTTCATCTAACTTGTCAACATCATCTCTACTAAGTGGCTTGGATGAGATTTTATTACAAATTTGAATCATATGTTTAATGGGATCATTTGAAGTATTGTTTGATTGGTTTTGGAGATTTGCTATAGTTTCTTCAATGTAAGCTGATCTAAAAGGACTACGAAAGATAACCGAAAATGGAACTTGTAAAATTCTAAGACTATCCATAAATTCCATGAAAATAGATGAAATCTATGCTAAGAAAATAGAGAATACTTAAACTGAAATAGAAAGGAACTGACATAAAACAGAAAGCTACAATGCAAGAAATGAAAATCTAGAAATTGTGATGAAAAACTATAAAGGGACTGATTCACCCTAGGTGGCGAATGAGTCCCAAGAGATGACTCTTTTAACGTTTTTTCTGATTTTTTTGTGTCTTTTCTATAAAATCTGAAATTTGTACACTGTAACTTCATAATGCAAATATAGAGATGAAAAGAAATGCCCTAATTTAAGATAAAGAATGCTTTTACTAAGGTAATGTTTTTAGGAAATATAAACAATGCAAGAGCCTACAATAATGAAGACCTAAAATGCAATTAGAAATTTAAATCAAAATTTTATTATGCCCAAATGTCGGGTTCACCAAAATGTGACATAGATTTTTGGGAACTTAATGCTTCTCTTGCACTTATAGGGTTTTTCACCTAAAAGGAGAGAGATTAGATCCAAAAATGCCTATGTGACACTCAAATCAGGATGTATGCAATGTGATATGATGTAAATGAACTTAACTAGATGCAATAGATTAATCTAAATGACTGAAAACAAATGCAAAACTAAGATTTATGCCTTGTCTAAAAAACACAGTGTGGTATGCAGAAAGATAGAAATAATGAACAAATTGCAATCTTTGACTAAATAGAGGGTTGTTTCTGAGAATGTGTACACCTAGAAAGTTGTAGAGGAATGAATAAAAAACTAAAAACCTGATGAAATCTAGACTTTAGCTGACTGGGACTCATTCACCAAGGGTGGCAAATTAGTCCTGAATCAGGCCTTTTCTGAACAAAGCTTGATTTATGATTGTCGAGGGCCTGAAACAGCATCTAACTCAATTATGCATCTCAATTGGGACTCATTTACCAAGCATGGAAAATCAGTCCACCTTCAGATTGCTACAAATTCAAGATTCAAATCTGCACCTTGACACTTGTACAACAAATTTTGATGGAGTCCCGATTCCAAATCTCGAAAAATCCCTACAAAACAGCTTAAAAGTATTGGTCTAATGGAGGGTTTTCCTTGGTCAAACCCCTAGATTGGTAATCAAACCTTGAATAGAGAAAAATATACATAAACCCTAGCCTTAGATGTGTTAAAGACTAGGAAAGGTTGAATCATGACAAAAATCCTATTCTATTGCTCTAGAATAAGTTATGCAAGAATGATTGAAAGGATGCAAGATCTCTACCCTAGAAACCTTACAACACATGAAAAATGGATAAGAAATGACATGTAAATGCTAAGTAAACATAGTGAAAACCTTGATCTGAAGATAGAGTAACAATGGAAGATGGAATCAATAGGAAACCAAGTCCTTAGGCATGATTTGGTGGCTAGTTGCACCTCTTCACCCTAGATTTCTTCATGATTCACCATAGGAATCCATCATCAACCCTTTGCAATGTTGGATCTTGACAATATAAGTGAGCTCCAAGACCTGCAAAAACCCTAGTTTGTTGTCCTAAAACTTCAACTTCTTATGATGCAACTTGTTGTTGTATGCTTTTCACTCTTAGATAATGACAATGTGTAGATAAAAAGTGATCTCTAGTTGTGTAAAATGACTTAAAATGTGTATTTGTAGGAAACAACAACTTATTTTCCCATTAATTCGACCTAAGAGGCCAACATTCACCGGAAATAAGAATTAAATTAATTAAATTCCTACTTGATTTTGAATTTTCCCTCAAAGGGGACTCATTCGCCACCCTTGGCGAATGAGTCCCACCAGAGGGGACTCATTCACCAAGGGTGGTGAATGGGTCCCACTACTATTGTTTGAAGGTGGGTTGTCGGGGTATGATGTCATTAAGTGTTGTTTGTCGGGTTTTATGTGATTTCTCATGTGAAACGAGCCTCTAGATCAAAATTAATAGGTCTAAGGGGCCTATAAATGTTGCTTTAAAGGGGAAATGGTATGAAGGGACTCAAAAGTGGGTCTAAGTATGCATGAAATTGTCTCTTTTCTCAAGAGGGTCCAATTTTCAACGGCACACTAACAAGTGTTGATGTAGTTTCAATGATGCTCAATAGACTGACTTAACACACTTCATCATTTTTGCTCACTTTCACATTTACTACTACTTCATTGTTCACATATACACACACACTTCTATTTCTCTTCTCAAACCTATCCAACATTTACACATATATATACCCGATCTTCTCCACAAGCATCAATTAGGTCGACCCAATTAGATGCACTTCTCATTCACCAAAAATACCAACTGTCAGCTCCAATCATTCACAATATATTTCCAAAAAGTAATTCAAACATCTAGAATGCTACATTATTCCGGAATAGACCTAAGATAGGTCACACATATATCCGCATAGCAAAATTAATTCGTCGTATCACAATTAACCCAAGAAGTCGGCCAAGAATAGACTTCAATGCAAAAAGAAATTAATAGAATAATGCCACTATGTCGTACGAACACCAAAGCACATAATATTGTAAACATGCATGCCTTCAACAACCATAAACAATTTCCTAAAACCGCAAGCAGTAACTATCAACTACATAGGAATGCGGACTAGGATACCAAAGAGTGTAGCTCGTATACCAGTTCAAATATTGGACCAATTTATAGAAGATCATATGCTGGCTTAGACTTACATCCACAACATGGTGACATCAATGACAACACAAAACTGTAGAGATAGTCATTCTTCTTCATTTTTCCAACATCTAGGTATTTTCCCTTTTGTTTTGACTTGAAAGAAGAAATAATTGTGCGTAAGATCCATTTTAGAGATATTGAAGAAATGCTTTATTCCTAATTTAGTGAGTTAAAGCACTAAGGAATGGAATATTTATGGTCATATTGCATACATCTACGTTAAATTTTATAAAAACTTGAATGAAATGTAGGAAGTATGCTTACTTTTGTAATATTCCTTTCAAAGATTGTAAAGGAATAAACTACACTTGAGTTGTGCATTTACCATAGGGTTAGTATTTGAAGAATGAATATAGATACAAAAGAGATGTATCGTTCCCCTATCTTCTCTGGTAAAATGTCAAATACAAATATTTCGGTCATGCAGCTCCTAGAATATCCACAAAGGAGAAGTTCTCTATTGAGAGATATAAGTCTTTAAGCTTTGGAGGTATCATAGGTTTCCCTAACAAGATTCCTAATGATATTAGGAAACATTTACCAAAGTTTACAGAGAAAAAATATGATTCAACTTCTAAGCACTTAAATGCATTCATAGATGTAATGGGAGATTTTGAAATAAATCATGAGGATGTTATCATGAAGTTGTTTATTCAGCCACTAAAAGAGGATGCCCGAGATTGGTACTCATATTTACCAGAATGTTCTATAGTTTCATGGGATGCTCTTATGATAGCATTTATAGAACAATTTGGTTAAAGGATTATTCCCAATGAGATAAGAAGAAGATTTAGGGAAATCCAACAAGAGGAAGAAGAGTTAGTCCCTTATTTTAATCTCATATTCATGAGTGCAGTAAATGATATTCCTGAGTATTTAAGACCTAGTGATGCAAAATGTTTGATTACATAGCTGGGTTCTTTTAAAAATAAAATGAGTTATTTGATAAGGGATAAAGAGCCAACAACATTGCAGCAAGCATATCATATTGCTATGGACATAGAAAATACCATTAAATACTCGATGATGAAAGGGTATGTGGGCAAGTGTTTGTTCTCCTGATATACATTATAAAGATTCAAAATAAATAGGAAAGGATGATCAATATAAGGATAATCTTGATGTCTCATTTTGTTCATTCTCACAACACATGGATCTTGAGCAAAGTCAAGACAGCTTTCAGCTGTGTTTAGATAATAATGATCAAGAATTGATAATTCAGAAATTATCCAATATGAAAAAGAATAAAGAGGAATCACCATACAAATTACTGGTAAGGTTTTTGGATTCCTTGTTAGAAATGCCTAAGAGTCTAAGACCTGAGAACTCAGTGTGCATTCATTTGTTCTATGACATTTATGAACCAAGGCTTAGTACCTTTCATCAAGAATTAAAACCTCAGGATTTTGATCAAATAATATATTGGACCAGAATTGTTGAGGAAGCAAAGCATGATTATGAATAAACTGTGAGGTTTCAAAATGGAAAGAATGATACCCTTAGTAACAAAGATCAAGAATTCATTCAAAGCATGAATAGAGATATGTCTAAAGGTGAATGTACACATAGTAGTGAAAATGATGATATTGTCATATTTGCAGACACTATTGGCATATTACTAAAGGTTGGAAACCAGGGTAATGGAAATGAATATTTTAATTATTCTCACAAGGAATACAAATATTTATGTGAGTAAAACTTGAAAGCACCTTTGTTGTTCAAGGAATTTTATTGTGTTAATATTCATGAAACTCTACCTTTACCAATAGAAAAATATATTGCATGTGATAGATTCTTGCAGAATACTCCAACTATTTCAGAATGATCCAAAAGCTAAATATTAGTAACTTCATGGATTGTGGAAAACTCATACCAAATAATCCAATTGATGTTAAATCTGAAGACAAGAGTGTTTATACTTAGACTCTAGAATTTGATTTTAAGAAAAGGATGGGTACTGACAGTCAGCAAGGTTTGGTTTCTGAATGTTTATATAAAACAAAAGTAGGATGTGTGGATCTTAATATAGAGATAGACATGGTTGTTCTTGATCAAAGTTCTACTGTGGAAGGAGAAGAAACAGTCTACATAGAAGAACAGGAGCTATGTTCAAATTGCCATCATGAGTCAATAGACATGTATCAGTTGAAAACACAGTTCAAAACCCTAGTTCTAATCATCTCAATTCTAAGTTAATTGATCCATCTTTTAAAACATTTTGTTTTCAGTTGAAATATGATGACTTGGAAGAAGAATCAAATTATGGTATGGGTCCTGAAAATGAACTTATTTCTAATCTTTGGAATCATGTTAGTGATTCCCTTTGTAAGAAGGATTGTGCTTTAAATGACAATGCAACTGCCTTGGTTTATGAGAAATTGATTTTTCAAGAAAAGGAAGCATGGGGAAACATGATTAATTTATATTGTTCTAATGCATATGAATATTAGCTTGAAGAGGAGCTTGTGTATCAGCGCTTCTTGTTTATTACACAAAATGGGTATGGTGTTGATCCAAATAAATCTGATATCAATCAGGTGGACTAGATGAACGTTTAACTTTTCCAAACCAATTAAGTCAACATTCTATGAAAAATAATGATAAGTTGAATTAGATGGAGTACTACACTAATCATATATTCCAGTTAATACCTGGTTACAACACAAAGAGGGAAATAAATGAGAGAAGTAAGTGCAAGATCAGGCACATGTCTATGGTTGAGCATAGTAGTTGTAGCATGATTAGCTAGTGGACTCTTCATGGTAATGTTTTTAGCTTGGGCATGGTGCAAACGGTGGAAAATAGGGTTTTTGACAGAGGTAAACACCAGTTTTAAGATTGGTATGGCCCTGTATCTTATGTAAATATGGTACCTATGTTGTTTGGTTTTGGTTCTCTTGCTTTGTCCTTGGTTTTTTCATTTTTGTTCTGGGTCTGCTTCACCTAAGTTTCTGGATTCTCGCTATGTTCACTGATAAACAGACATCCCCAATAGGAGCCACTGATGGAACCCTCAAAAAAAATTCCATCTGAAACCCTTGTCACATTTGGATGTAGGGCTGATAATTTGAGGGTTTAGGATTATATTCATTATAAATTATTGTAATGTTCTATTTGGTTGTTGAATTCTTATTTCCCATTTCCAGACACTTTAAAACATCTTATGTCATTCACTATCATCAGGTAACCGATCTCTCATGCCTAGGTCTAGATTTCCTATTTTTTGTAAGGTTAAGTAGAGGGCCCCATTTTGGCCTTTACATCCTTTGTGTTTCATGACTTAGAAGTTTTCAAGCCCCTTCTCTTACATCATCCTAGAGGGTCCCCTCCTCAAAACAACTTAAGTGCATGTGCTTAAAGATTTCACTTAAGTCCCGACAACCATCATATCTTTATCACCCATTGTTGATTACTTTTTTAGTGTATTTTTTAAATTGGGAACAAGCGATGAGTGGAATTTCTTTGTTTTCACTCATCGCAAATAGCTACTGGAGCTCTTGTAACAATCAATGATGAGCGATGTTCCATGTATTGTTAAGGAATCGCTTATTGCTAATGGATTTTGAGCCTTGAGTATTGTAATAGTGATAAGTGATGTCCTCCAGCCTAATGTTCTTATCGCTCATCGCGAATAGTCATAAAATGATAAAATTAGGATCAGCGATGAGCAAAATGATGGAATTCCCTTGCATCGCATATCATAGATATGTTTTAATTGTTAAATTTTTTATTAGTGATACGCAATACACACTGTCACTATGTAAATCCTCTCATCGCTAATTACTTGCAAATTGTATGAGGAGAATTAGTGATGAGCGATGGCCTAATGTTTCTATATTTTATTTCTTGTCACAAATTCATTCCTGAGCTTAAGTTTCAAAACTATGATGAGCGATGAGATTTCTCTGAAAATGTTTCTTTCATTAATATGATAAGATATTATGTGTGATGTCTTTTGTAACATTAATTTTCATGTAGGTGTACATGTCTAAATCTGATCTCTTCACTACATCTCCCATAGTTGATAGGATCCAAGGTGCAAAGTTTGAATTAGCGATGCACAATTGAAGGATGAATGTGATCAAGGATGGGCCACAGATCTAAAGGTTGAGATTTCATCGCAAGGATTTTTACATCGATGATGAGGTTGATGAGGGATGAGATGCATCCAAGATAGGCAATGCCTATTGCTGGAGAAGGCAATGTGGCAGAATCTTGAGGACATCATATAAAGAAAAAATGAAAGTAGTAAGATGACTGGAGAGCCATTGATGTGGTTTTAAAATAGGATGACCTAACGGACTAAACTTCATCATGGCAATACTTTTATCGCTGATTGCACCCTAAAATTTGGGGAAGATCAACGATGAGAGATTAAGTGTATAAGGAAATATTCTCTCTAAAAAACATTGGTCTTATGTACTTCACCAATATTAATGAATGAGCATGGATTAGGTTGGAAATACATGTTAATTGTTAGATCACATGTGATTAATCGAGATCAAAGGAAAACGTGGCAGCATTTGAGGTGGCATCGTTGTTTTCTAGGAATAAGTTGCTAATGGTCAAAAAATGATGCTCATGGTCACCATAGATGAAGTTTTAATTGTTTTAAGATCAACAGCCTATATTCAAATCCAAGCTGTTAAGTTATCAACTCGCTCACGTGAGGAGTTCTTGAATCATTAATTCTACATCTCCAAATTGTCTATTTAATGTAGGTTGATCATTGTTCATTTTCACCATCTTTCCAATCTGTTGTGAATGTAAGGCGTAGTATGAAGAAGAGTGAGAGGTTGTTTTTCTTGAGTTGAATATTGAGTGTTCTTGTCTTGAGTAAGTTGGTTTTAAATTGATTTCTCTAGTCTGGCTAGGAATTTCTATGTTGGGTTGGTTACAATTGTCTAGGCTTGTAGGTGTGTCTCCCTATAGCTTTGTCTTAAATTGTTAAATTCTGCTTTTTCTAGAGATGGGGAAAACTGGTGTGACAATTCAACCTATTAGAAGTTCTAGCTGACTCAATTTCTTTGAGTGTCATGAGGATATAACTGAGCAAGAATCCTAGGCTTCTAAGGTTTCAAAGGGTAAAAGGAGGGCTAGAGGTCATAAGAAGAAATTAATTGTGCAGAGTACGTACAGTTTGAGAAACATGACCATTTCGAGAGAAATGGTCAAGTTCAAAGGAAAGGAACTGGCTTAGCCAGTGAAGAAGGCCAGGAAAAAAGATAAAATTCATAGGGCCTACCTATGAAACAATAATTCTCCTATTGTGATCTTTGATACTCCTTCAGGCATTGAAGGTGACACTGACTCAGGATATGGCCAGTACCTTCTTTCTCTAGTGCCATATGGGAGCTCTGACGATGACATGGTGATAGTCCCTCCAATTTTATCGAGGACAAGGACCGGTTGGGCATTCTCTGATGCTGACGAATCTGAATAGGGTCACCTCCTTGTTTTTGTTTTTGATGACACCATGGTCTTTGAATAGGATGTATTTGTTTCAATATGTTCACGGTTTGTCTTTTTCTCTTCCATGTTGATGTGGAAGTCCTCCAGCTGATATGATATGGAATCTTTTTTGTTCAACATGGATGCAGTGACAGTGACTAATGGTATCATGCACATGTATTTTATTTTTTGTCCTCCCCTATTCCCAAATGATTGCATAAAAACTTCCTGGGGATTTCTTTGAGGAATCAATTGAAATTAGGTTTTTGAAATGAAATGAAATGAAAATGAAATTGTAACTCAGCCAGATGCTTGTTTCTCCCCTATTTATAAAGGGGATTTAATGGTTGAAGTTTAGAAAGTTCAAAAATTTTGTGTCCAGAATAGGTCAAGGTGAATGCTATGCTCTCAAAGAAAATAGAATGTAAATAGATACATTAGAAAATATATCATAATCCAATTTAGGGTGAAATTTATACTATATGAAGGTCTTAAATATAGTTTTACAAAGTAATATCAGTAATGAAGGAGAATATTAGTTCTAAAATGTTACTCTCCTATCATGTATTTTTCTTCCATATTATGAATGAAGTTGTTAATTATAATTTCATTTGTCTTTTGTCATTTGCACCAAATGAATGAGCTTGTTTTATGCTTTAGTTCAATGAGTTGATTAAATGCTAAAATGAGGCCATTAGTTTGTGAGAAAGGGATATAGGATTTGGTAAAGAAGCAATATTTTAAAACACGGTGAGTTAGATGATACAAAGTGGCATGTTAATAGTCCATTAATTTTTTATGTTCAATCATAATTGTATTACTGATTGATTACAAGTTATGACTCCATTATTCCCTTAGATAGGGCACTGGTCTTTCTATTAGTTTATCTTACGATTGAATGAGCTAGCAATGAGTTTTTCCTAAGATTCAAAATGAAGACAAATTCATAACATACTCTAAATTACACTGCCCCAACTTTTAGTATATAAATGCATTCCCTGAAACAAATAGCACTTTCACCCGAGGTCTTCCAAGCCTTTGATGAAGTGGGTTTCTTGAGGAATGCATCTGTGTGAGGAAATTCTCTTGACCAAATTTGAGATATAATGAGCATGCGTAGAATTACTCTCCTGGGTCTCATAGAGCCCAAAGAGAAGAAATGAGGTACTAAGTACTTTACTTAAGTGTTGGCCAATCCTCAACCTTATTGATAATTGAGTTATGGAAAATTCATAGGTAAGAACTGAGATTAAGTTTGGTTCTAAAAAATAACCAACACTAGGATTACAAAAAAGTAGAGGCATTTAGTCTAAACAATTTCCTACATAAGATCCCCTAGCAACCACCACACTCCTCCTCACTAAACTACAAAAAAAAAATCAAATTTTACATGCATCCCTAAATCATTCAACTTGGAAACAAAATTAGATTTCTAGCAAGTCTAAGAATATATAAAACCCTAGTAAGGGTTTTCACCCTCCCATCACCAAAACATAATTGTAACTACCTGCAACCAACAACCCAATATGGTCACCGAAATACACTTCTCCTACATAACTTACATGGTAGGAATATAACCACTCCTTATGAGGAGATATCCATACAAAGAACTTAAGTCAATAATCTGTGATCCATTGCAAAATTTTATAACAAAAATAAACAAGGATACATCACCTTCATTAAATAAAATTCAGTGGAGGTCTCACAAGTCCTTTTTTACTTTTACACACCTTAACATGCACCAATTTGCAATAGTTGTAGAAATTCACTCTACTCTTCCTTGTTGTATTAGAATGGGATTGAAACTTAGATCTCTCAGAAGTATTTTTTGACCCCCCTTAAACCCTCTTTTATCCTTGTGTGTTCATTGAACATGTAATGCATCCTTTGAGCTCTCTTCCATGGATTTTTCCTTATTTCCTGAAGCGTACGAAAAAGTATCCCTTTTTCACACTTAATTTGGGAATTAATAATAAAATAAACTAAATGATCCCTTAATTTAATGTTGTAATATGTATTTTACATATTCACATTGAGTTTAGTGCCATATTAAATAAAATGGACTTAATTGTGCCTTAATGTGGTGTTGTAAAGTATACCTTTACACTTTCATACTTATTTAGGGCTTTATTAATTAATTGAGGTTAATTTTCCTTAATTGGCCCATTTAATTCAAATCTAAGCCTAATTAATTGCAATTTCCGAAGAGAAAAATCCAACATTCATTAATTCCATAACATAACATTTATCATTGAGCAATGTGTGTCCTAGGTAAGTGACCTAGGACCCATTCACCCAAGGGTGAATGGGTTCACTCGGGCCTAGGACCTAAATTTTTATTATGTTTTTGGTTGTATTTCAATGATTTCAAATGTATATTCACATGTTGGATTGTGTTATTTTAATTTAGGGAAATTAATGTTACACACCTATAAATAGGTCATTTCACTATGTTTCATCTAAGATTTTCAAGCTAGCAAATTCAATTTATCTTAAGAGAACTTTCAAGAGAGCATTTCAAGATAATTTCAAGAGCATCTCAAGAGAATTTCAAGAGAATTTCAAGAGCGTTTCAAGGAATTCAAGAGCAGATTTATTGAAGAATTATTGCAACAATCAAGATCCTCTTATCTTGTCAAATTCTTTGTGCATCATGCATGTTATTTAAGCTAATATGTTGATGTAATGTTCAAGATCCATTCAAGCATTCAAATGCATTGTTCCAAATCAAGTTTCAAGATCAAGATCCACATCCATTAAAGCAATTTCATGCAAGTTGTAGATCAATATTCCAAGGTTCATCCAAGCGTTTGGTGAGTTGTGACATGGGCTTGTTCATTCATCATTCCTTTCATGCTATTTCATTTCATTACAAGGTTTAATTACCAAAATGGGGTTTGTCCAAGGAAAAACCCCCTTCACCAACAACAAAACATTTTTCCCTCTTTACTTGTGTTTGCAGATTTTAGGTGGAACATCTCTTGAAGAGAAAATTTGAACAAGTTGTCAAAGTTGCATTTGTTGTCATCATTGTTGCAATTTCATGAAAACTCACCTACATGATTTATTTCTAGCATTCTGACTATGAAAATCGGGGATCTAGGAGTACAAACACATAAGAAGAGAATCAATAAACCATTTTTATAGAGCCCTAGCCAAGACCCATTCACCATAGGGAAAATTAGTCCTTAGATAGCTTCAAAAAATCACTTTTCGTGATTGGTACACATCATTTTCCCTCTCTTAGATTTGAATTTTGATTTTTGTTTCCACCAAAATTGAGCTTAATCTATTAGATGCACTTTGTAAATGGCATTTTGGAGTTAGTTTTCTATTTTTAATCTTTCTCCCCAAAGTGTTGTTTAATCAAGACCCCCATCCTTGAAAAAAAGGGAAATTTGCATATTCACACTTTGACTTGACTCACCTCAAGGTTGATAGTACTTTCATGGTGTGGATCTTATTTCCTAATGAAATAAAAGGAAAATAGGTCCCAAATTGAGTTTATCAACCCCATTTTGGTGAACTCTCTTCCACCTCTCATTTTTCTTTATTTCATTTCCTCTACAAGAAAAATAGTAAGAAGGGCATCCAAAATTTTATCTATCATCTTTCTAATCATAGCAAGAATTATAATTTCCCATTAGTCAAATGAAGAGAAAATTAGCAATATAAATGTATCCTCCTTACCTATCTCAACATTAATAGATGTTATTTGACTTAGAATCAAATTAAATGCATTCAAATGTTCTACCATAAAGTCCTTATATTTAATTTTTAATAAATATACTCTTTTTAAATACAATTTAATTACTAAACGCTTTAATTAGTAGATCTCACAAATTATTTTCCAAAGAATATATTCAATTTTCTCCTCAAAAACATTTAGAAAGATAAAATCTTCAAGACACAAATGAATGGTTTCTTGTTCCTTTTTTATTCAACTTCTTATCATCATTGAACATAGAATATTATTTATTTTCATTTTAAATTACTCTCCATTGATCTCTCTATTCAAAGATATCCTTCATCTTTAACTTGCACAAATCATAAATAGTTTTTTTAAATTTATCAATATTTGAATGGGGGGTGGAAGACATGGTCTCCAATCACAAATGTACAAAATAATTGAAATAAAGAACTTCCACCACAACCCTAAAAACTTCAACACTTCAAGAAATGTGTCCCTGTATCAATGAAAACAAGGATCTAATACCAATTATTGTTAAAACAACCTAAATTACTACAAATGTTAGCCCTTCAAAGAGTATGTGAATCTAGTTATCATTAATGCAACTTTGGATTATTCATTAAGAGATTTATATATGGAAGAAAATAAATATCATTAAACCATAATAAATGAACACATGATACTAGATATATGTGAAGAAACCCTTGTGGGGAAAACTACACCATCAAAGGGAGGCACAAATAATACTTTAACATGAGCACATATGCAACACACTTTCTCCCTTCAATTTGATAGCATTCTGGTAGCCCATATGTACCTATCAGATCTCTATAAAAATAAACACTCTAACACTTCATGCATGTGTGAGTATTAATAGGAACATAAAAAGGTAGTTTTAAAATACCATGGACTAAGAAAACAACATTAAAAGTGCCTAAAAAGGACAAAAACAGATAAATAATTTAGTAGAACACATCTAAATTTGCTCCCCCTCACCCTTACACAACCTTCAATTGTATATGCTCAAGCATTTGTATTTGGATAGCGGGGACAAGAGGGAAATTAAGGCTTGCTAGTCATATAATATATTATACATAAGATTAATTAAATATCACGCAATCCTAAAATTCCCTCTCTCTTCCTAATTTTTTATTTTTTCCTAAGGTTTTTCTTCTTATCCATCTTTATTTTCATCTCTTTGACAAATTCTAATTATAGAATTTTCATATGTTCTACACACATGTGGGAAGTATCAAAATATACATAAGGGGATTGCCTAAAGTATACTCCCCATTAACATTCATATTTTTGTAAGGTTTTATTTAATACATTTTATTTGTAGATAAATTATTAGAAAATATGGTCATTTCCAATAGTCAATATAGAATAGAAAAGTTCTTAGCAAAGAAATACAAATCATTGATCAATTGTTTTTTAGTTCTTTTTCCCAAGATAAACACACCATTTCTACCTATTTGGTGATTTTTTCTAAACTATGCTTCTAGTTGGTGTTTTATAATGCCTTGGTCTAGTCATTTAACTCATTCTAGATTTCACAAGTGCCTTTTTTTAGTCTTTTGCATCTTGTATCAATCATCATAGTTATATTTTATTAAGGCATTTTTTTGGGTACATAAGATAATATCTATTGATAAAAACATAAGTACAACCATCTGCAATGCAAAAGCCAAAGATAACCCATCACCATTATAGTAACAAAATTGTAGATAAAACCCTTTCCTTGGAGTGTCGAACCTACCAACTTGACTACACAGAAAGTGGACCAAACAATAGCCTGCTATGACCATACCAACCACCATCAAACTATAACATATACCAAAATAGACTCTCACCCAAAAACCCCTTACAAATACGGAAGGCACTGAACCACATATAATCTATAATATATTATTTTTTCCTCAAAATTACATTCCCTACTTACTGACATACCTAAAACCCATTCATTTTTGTAAATTCATCAAAATTTGGGACCCAATAAAAATCACTCACATGCACAAGTTGTAATGCCTTCTTAAGGAAATTTACCCCATAGGCCGCCAGTTGATGATGCTTAACCACAACCATTCCCTTTAACTCGAACAATAGAGGATAGATTTTGATGACTTCACCAAGAACCTTCATCAATGACAAGTCACAGGGCTAAGGAGCACCAGAGACAAGAATTTATGCCTATAAGACTTCATCCAACCTACCCAAAAACTCCTTGAACAATTTACATACCAACACCTTCGCCTCTCCCTTTGATGTTCGAACATCAAGAATGGATGCAAGAAAGTGGGAGACAATCTGGGTGTTAACTTGAAAAGTCTCCCGATTTTCCAAATGCCCCTTATCCATAATCATTTTGATTGCCACCACTGTATGATATTTGATGTTGAGCATTATTCGCTTTAATCGTTGGTCGGTTATTACTTTGATCACAATTTTGTGAACTTGACAGTCTAAATGTATTGAAGTGTTGAGTCCCATAGGAACGAGCGTCTCTGTAGAAATATGAATGATAAATTTAGACCTTTCCATCATTACCTCAACCAGAGCTAGAAACTTGAAAATGAAACAAAGAAAAACCAAACCTTTTCACCCTTTAATATTAATAACACTCAAAATGCCAGGTCTTCCCAGAATTACTAAGTTGTACAAAATCATGTGTACCTCCCAGTAAATCCTAATGTCCTTCCACCTAACCGAAGGCATAATTCAAACTCATGCAAAAATGCCAGCGAGGAAATGTGATGTATCATCCCTAATCAAGTGTAGGTAAGATCCATTGAAATCTCTTGGAAATGTCGGCGGGAATAGCATGAGAATGAATGACCTTATTTAAAAATCATTTCCACCTTTCTACGATTGCCAACCCACTACCTAGCTTTCACTGTCATCATTGCCAACACAACCTATTACAACCCAGTCTTTCCACATAATTATGTGGAAATAATCCCACCCAACCTCCCACGCTATTCTATTAAGGTATTGAATTCCATTAGATGTCTAATTTTTTCTATTTGTTTCTATAAGCTTATTCTAGTTGTTGTAATTGTTTCCACATTCGTGTGTTTGCTAGGTATTTGAAATTGATCTTTCAAACTTATCAACTAAAATACAGGCCACCAAAAGGTTTTAGGGTTGAAACATAGGTAGAAAAGGGTAAGGGTGTGTGGGTGTTCAATATGGAATGATCTAAAGGTTTAAAAACACTTACACTTTCCCTGATTTCATTAGAAAAAGAGATCTCAAAGGGATAGGGTTGACTTTCAACCTTGAAGTTAGCCAACCCTATTTTGGGATCTATTGTTTGGGTCAGTGCAAGATCATGGGGGTCCAAACTAGGCCCCTAAGTGGCAATGAAAATTTAGAAAAATATAGTTATGCAACTTGACATAAAAAATTTGAATAGGTTATTGACATAATTTGAAAAATATGCAAAAATAGGATTTGTATAAAATTGAATGTAGTTTCTACGCTGGTAGTCCTTTTTTTTGAAAAAATTAAATCTATTTGGTGAATATTTGAAATTTCAATGTAATAGTACCAAATTTTTCAGGAAAAAAAATAAAAAAGTAGGTTTTTGTTTGACCAACTTAATGGGGAGAAAAAATAAATATTTTTTCTAAATCTTTCAATATAAGTAGAGGACACATGCCCTGATATGATGCCTATTTTTTTATAGTTTTTTGGCAAGTAAATATTTAGTTATGAATTTTCTAGTAGGAATTTTTAAAAATATTAAAACCCATTTGTCCAGCCACCCTAACTTGGTCAAAAATTTATGATTTTTTTTTAAACCATAATTTGTGAAGCATAGTGTGTGATGCATCTTTCGATTCAAAAAATCTTTAACCGTTTAAAAGTTATAGATTTTTTCAATCAACCTATCAATCAAGACTTTACACATAGTGCATTTAGAAAATCAATAATAATTACCTATTAAATTCAAAATAAAGTATATCTTATATCGATAAAATATTGTCAATTTGTTGAACAAACCCTTTTCATTTCTGAAGTTTCAAAAAATAGAGCTCTATGTTTTGGGAGATAGAACAACCAATTTCCTACAAGTTTCATTCAAAGAAACCTTAGAGATCTCAATCTAGGGATGGAATGAGAGGAAGATATTTGCAATAAGGTGTCCTAGGCGTGTGATTAAGGACTAAAAGTGGGTTCACCACCAAGAAAAGGCTTGGAAAGAAAGAAATTCCATGATATGTAATGTAACATGAAAGTCTAACTAAATGATCTAGGAAATGAAACTAAAAATTAGAGTAATAAACTGAGAATGAACAGAAAGGTACCTCAAAGAAAGATGTGGTCAAAACAAGCTCTGAAATCCTGAAATTCTACTATTTAAAGCTCACTAAGACTCATACACCAATCTAGGCAATTCAGTCCCAGACTAGGGTTTCTAGGCAGAAACTAGAATCTCTCAATGACTAATCTGGATCTTTTGAAATCTAGAAAAAGGCAGTATTGGGACTCATACACCCAAGGTAGCGATTTAGTCCCAGTATTATGGTTTGGCTGAAATTCGGGTATTCTCTAGTGATCTCCTGTAGCTTCCCTCCTGTCAAATCTCTAAGTTTCAAACCATGAATTATGGTAGCTAGGTGACTTTTCGTGAAGATAATGACCTTGTGACAACTTGAAAACTTTCTTCAATCTTGAAACTTTTCCTTTTAAAGAATCTTCAAGATCCAAAACACCTAGATCTTCAATCACACATGTAGAGAGAGGGAGAGAAAAATAACTTATTGATTGTTAGGGAATAGGGGTTTGCCTTGGTCAAACCCTAGATTTAGGTAATGAAAAATGAACAATGATACCTTGAATGATGTCTTGAAATGTAAATCAGCAATCTAACATGAAGTGGCCATGAAGAATGTAGATATTGGTCTTGAATTAGATGTGGAACAATGCCTAACTTGGACCTTGAATGCTATATCACAACACTAGCTCAACAACATGCTTGATGCTTTATTCCTTTGACATGATGATGGATCTTGAATTACTGCAAGAATCTTCTTCAAATCTGCCTTTGAATTCTCTTGAAATGCTCTTGAATGTTCTTGTGAACTCTTGTGAAAATGCTCTTGATTGATTGTGAAATTCTAGGATGAAATTATGTAAAATAGCCTTGTATTTATACTTGTTTATGTCAAATTTATCGAAATTGCAACACTACAATCTGACATCAAATCTAGGAGGATAAAATCCCACCAAGAATTGAATTCAAAATAGGTCCTGATTAGAATGGGACTCATATTCCCAAGATGGTGTATGAGTCCCAATGGCTCAAAACTGGGACACAAACTACAAGAAAGGTCTTGTTTAATGTGAAATTCAAAATTAGGTCCCAAGACCTAGGTGGGACTCATACGCCCAAGGTGACATATGAGTCCCAAATCACCAGATTTGGAACACATGACCCAAAACACTGAATTATGATTGGTTATTTGATATGTGTCAAGATTATCCTTGGAAAGATGCATTAAATAAGACTTGTAGATGCCAAATAGGACCAAAATAAGGCATAATAAGCCAAATTAATTAGTAAATCCTTAGATTAGTGTGAAAGTATTAGGATACACATTACAACACCCTAAATAGGGCACAATTAGGTTCATTTTATCATTAATTATTCATTCTCAAATTAAGTGTGAAAAAGGGTTACTCTTTTCTACACTACATTTAGCCCCCACTTTAGTGAGGAACTTGCTTCAAACTCACACTAAAGTATACATTCAAGAGGGGTCCAAGTGTACCAATGTGGATGGTATAAGATGACAAAGATCAAGGGGATGGTCAAGCCCCTAGGATCCAAGATACAAGGCATATGATATGCAACAAAATAAGATACACAAACATGTAATGTTGCAAACATGAAGACGAAAGAAAGAGAAAGAATAGGTGGATCAAGCTTCGACCGTTTGTCCCACACATAGTGGATCAGATCTAAGCTTATTTTTTTAAATGCATACTCACTCTAAGGAAATGGAACTTCAGGCTATCTGTTGGGTGAGTATCCAAAGGGTGGCTTACAAGTGGAACATGATGTCCACTATGCAAACCAAATGCATGCACATAAGGTCTAGTGGAACCTCGGGCCGTCCACTAGGTGAGCCCCCAAAGAGGTGAGAAACATACGCATGTGTCTAGTATGCTCTCACATACACAAGCAAGTGGCTATGGGAAAGCCATGCCTAAGTTCAGCTCCCATATGTACAACCATACCAAAGCTATACCTCCTGATAACTTTGATAAGGTGCCACACAACATGACAATAAGATTCATGAGGCAAGCAAAACTTTGTATGCTTAGCACCCATGAACAAGCAAGATGGCTCCATAGGCAAGCAAAGTGTGTTATGCAAGGTGGCCATATAATGGTTATTATAAATGTGAAATAGTGTAAGGTACATTCAAAAGGATTTTTATTAGTTCATGTAAGGCCTCTTCTTAGGGAACATCATGCCTAATGTCTCCAAGAGAGGAAAAATCAAAGAAATATCATGCTCTTAGAGGATATCAAGCCTAGTAACACCACCAAGAAAAGGATGCATTGCAAGAATAAAGAAAATAACACAATGAAACATGAGTGTTGATGTATGCCCCCACTTTAAAGTGGTTTCTAACACCATTGTTGTGATAAATTGCTTTACAGTAGAAGAAGACATGAGAGGTTATTCAGAAATCCCTATGCCAAGTCATATGTTTCTGAATGAAACTACATCATGGATAAGGGGTTACCCCCAAAACTCAGTATGTCACATGCGAGCCAATTTAAGGCATGTCTTCCACATCCCAAGCTTGCTCTTATATATACATGGAAGGTGGTCAAGTAGCCAAAAGATACAACAAGTACCATGCGAGGAGAAGGCTAACATAACACCTTGCCCCCACTTAGTGCAAAACAAGGATGATTCAAGATGATTGATGAGAAAGTTCAAAAATCAGTATCAATTAGAGGAACTAGGTCCAACACAAGGAAGAGTACAACAATCCTTAAGATGTTGAATTGTATTACTCAAAGCTTTACATTCATTAGTAGAATGACCATGAATTCTATGATATGCACAAATTGAACTCTTGTAGTAAAATTTCTTTCATGTTCTTAGAGGGAGGGATATCAAATGATCTTGGAGTCTCAACAAGATACTCTCTTGATCAATAGTAGAATGTCCCTTTATTTTGTGATAAAGATATCTCTTGCTCAGTACAAGATGTCATACTTACACAAGGCTCTTCAGATTGCGATATTTTGTACTCTCCTTTGCAATAGGGTGTAAAATCTATCAAATTCAAATTATTATTTTTTTGTGTGATGACATTAATGTTAAGTGAGGATTTCATTGTTTATTTCATTTATTTTGAAGGAGAAGAACCAAGACCACTAGTGTCTATCAAGTCAAGATGCACTAATGTTAAAGTTGTCTTAGAAGGATCTTTTATAAGAGTGTTGGTATTAAGTGAAGGCTTTCTTGTTTCTTTCGAGGGACAATAACCAAGACCATTAGTCATTCCTTGCATGTTAGGCTCTATAAGGACACGGATACCCTGTTCTCTAGCACCACATCCTTTTCCACTAAATCCAAGTTGTTTCATAAGTTTGTAACCTTTTCCATAAATATTTTTCATTTCTTTTGGAGTTAGTGGTTGTTCATAATCAGCTTCATCAAAGTTTGTTGCATAATTTGTTGTCTTTTGTTCTAAAGTGGTTGAGGTGGATGCTTTCGAAGGTTCATCTGAATTTTTGTTGGCATTACTGATTTTTCTTTTCCCTTTTCATAGTCTTTGTTTATTATCTTGTATCCACCCATAATGTTATGAAATCTAAGGAACCCCAATCATCTTCTAATAGCTTTGTGACTTCCTCAATATGTTTTTATTTTTTTTATATTGCATGGGTTCTACTTGTGTGGTCGATGTCAATGTTTTCAAAGGATTCTCCTTGTCTTTTCCAAGTTGTAAAATGATGTAAGGCTCATGATCAGCTTCTAGTGTGTGCACTTCATTTTTGTAGACATATTTTAGTTTACAATGAAGGGTAGAAGGCACTACATGCATCTCATGAATCCATGGTGTTCCTAAAAGTAGGTTGTATGAAATATCATCAGGCATAACATGGATCGAGGTTTGTAATGTAACTTTTTCAATTGTAATAGGTAATTTTTTTCTGTGAATCATTTTTCAAAAATTTAGCCATTAATTCAGTTACCGGAACTAATACTTAGAATTGCTTAAATGATTAAACATCAAATTCCAATGCAAAAACTCAAATTCAACACATAAACACAGCAACACTAGATTTATGTGGAAAACCCAATAAGGGAAAAACCATGGTGAGGATTAACTCACACTATAGAGAATATGAAAACTGATTACAAAAAGGCTCACTGCTTGAAATAAGGACTCAAAGTCCAACAAGGCTACAACCCAAAAATACAAAAGATGACTGATCGCCAAGATATGATGATAGTGGTTCACTGCCACAAGATTGAGCTGATAGGATACACCTTCAATGTGCAAGCTTCAGTTCCAATGAAGCTCAGAATAAGAAGTGTTACCTCACACAACAATTTCTCAACAGCTCTTCTCTAATCCACAACTGATAAAGTATTTAGGTTTTGACGTTTCTTCCACACACCTTTTCCTCTTTGCATTTCAAATTCACTCCATATATCCACTTTCACTACTCTTGTGTGTCCCTCCTCATTTCATTCCTCAAAACATCCTATATATATATATACAATTATATCTTATTCATCAATTAGGTCGACCTAATTAGATGAAAACAAAATAGTCAAAACTTCCTTTGTTAGCTCCATATATGATTTTGAACATTATTGCATTATACCAAGTTGGCTAGGATCTATACAAAGCATCCTCATAATATATGTTAGGTTGGCCAAGATTGGGACCAAAACATAGAAGCTTCAACTAGTCAAACAACTTCTAGAGACAATGTAACATTAGATTCTCATCTGTCATTGATAACTTTTTGCTCTTTACATAAAGCTTCTCAAGATCCCGAGTATAGTTTTTTGAGTGAATCGTGATGGCATGGTTAAGATATCAGAGTCATAACTTGTCTTAAGGTGGAATTTGGACCTAAAAACCAGCACACCGGATCACAGATAAAGAACATCTTCGATAGAGAATGGATTTCGGTAAGCATCTCATACATATGGTACTGTGTTGACATCAATGACAACCATTTTATGCAACCCTATTTTCAACAATCTCCCCCTTTGTCATTGATGGCAACACAAGATGTGAAAAGCCAACAACAATGTACTAGCTCTAAATACATTTTTTATGTTTTATCCCCCTTAGAAGATGATCTCTTATATGCTTCTTCTCATTTCTTTTCACATGATCTCTCTCACCCTTTGACATTAATGAAAAAGGAAGGAACCTTCCTCCAAAAAAATTTCTTCACAAAAACAGTCTTCAAAAATGATATCAAAAATGGTTCTTTAGCTCAATCCTTCTTCTCCTAAAATATCTCCCTATATTTTTCTTTTAATTCTATAAGAAATTTCTTCTAGGAATTCACTACCAACCTGATGTTTAAACTCATATTGTTGTTCATCACTATCGAGTCAATTTTTTCTAGAAGAGTATTTGGGATAGTGATATTTTTTTCATTTTTCTCAGCTTCCACCAGAAGACCAAAAATTTGTTCCAATTTTAATTCAATTATCTCTTTGACTTTCCAAAATGTCTTCATAATACTATCTCTTTGTACCAAAATGTATGTCAATTCATACTGTAAGGAATTGATCCTTTTATTCTATGCTTCATCCCTGTCATTAAGAATATTATATGTCTTTTCAATAGAATCCAACTCAAGCTCAATAGCATCAATTTTTTCTCTATACTTTTTGATAGCAATAGGCCACCGAAGACAATACCTATACACACTGTTTACACTTTTGATGCAAGTCTTCAATTCATTTATGTTCTCATTCAATCTCTTCTATGCATTTTTGCATCTTTCTTCCATGGCCAATTGAATCTCATCCTTTTCTTCTGTGACTACTCCCCCTAAAACCATTACTGGGTTTAGTTCTTAGAAGAGGTATCTATAGTAGATACAGGATTATTTGATTGATCTTTGTTCTCAAGTTCTGATCTAGGTGGATCCAGCAAACCTAAAAATTTCACAGTCTCAGATTATCATGAAACCAGCTTCATCACATAGATCTCACTGACATGGTCTTGACGCAACTTGAATGGGCTCCAAAGGAGTTTGTATGCAGAAGTTATGCACAGTCAAAGGTCTGGTCAAACAGGTGAATTAGGGGGCCAGAAAAAAGGTGAAAATTTGATCATCTCAAAATGAGGCAAAAATGACATCAAGTTGTAGAGCTCATCGCACTGATTCCAAAACTATATTCATTTCAAAAATGGAGCTCGTACGTGGAAGTTACAGCCGGTCAAGGTTTTGGTCAAAGTTTAATCAAAACGGGTTGACTTTATGAGGTTAGCAAAAGTATAGTCAACATGGATGCTGACGTGGCAAGTACAGTCACAGTCAACAATGACATGGATGAATCTGAGTGAGACACGTGGCAACTGACGAGGATGTTGATGTGGCAAGTTCAGGATCAATCATCAGTTGACAAGTGGCACTAATGATATATTGACATGTGTCAAGGCAAGAGCAAGTGAAAAAATACCATGTGGCACCCAATGGTATGACCGGTCTATTTTCTAAAAATTTAGGTTGAAGGATTCAAACCCCCAACCACTTACCTCCTACTTTTCCTCCTAACCATTACACCAAATGGTTTTCTTTGCTTCATATTTGGGTCATTTTTTATTTATACTAGAGAAACAAATAAAGATTAATCTAAAAATTGGGGTTAGGTGGTTTGAACCACTAACCTCCTATTTACCATTATGGGTTCCAACCAAGACACTATGCAATATTTACAGGATTTTAACAGAGAGAAATCCTATTTAAAGGTTTAAATCTTGGAAATACCTAAATAAAGGGGCCCGAGCCTCTCCCTAAATAAGTCAAAAACAAAAATCAATCCCGAAATACCCTCAAAAATAAAATGCATGAAGATTATGAAGGGGCTCGAATTATTTAGAGCCATGAGTTAAGATTTTTAACTCAAAAACTAAAAGATTTGAAAGTTTTTTAAAGGGGTTGTTATGGGATCAGTTCAATATGAACCAAATATTAAAGATTTTTATTTGTAATTAGGGGATATGGGTATATTTGCAAAATAATATGGTTTTAACCCATATTAGCAAATAAATTTGTATAAAAGGGAATTTTTGGCTTGCAAAGGAATCAATTATTTTGATTGGAAATTATTGGAATTGTGAGAGCTTGAGGAGAGAGAATTCTTTCGGAGGAGATTATTGTAAACACGAAGACATTTGAATTGTCTTCAAGTGTTGAAAGAGATTGTGAGGAGAGTTTTATGCAGGATTTGGACACGTTTTTTATGTAACAAATAAAATTCAAGTTTGGCATCATTAATGAAAGCGGTCCATCATTGAGAAGTAGACCCAGAGACAAAGTCTTGATTGGACGAACTCTGTTATCAAGCACCTGTGTTAACTTCTCTTCTATCTTATTCTTCTATTTTTTGTCTATCATTCTCTCTATTTCTTTTCATTTTTCAACTCACTATTTAAGTTCTAATTACAACATTATAGTAATTAGTTCACTTTCTTAAAGTTCTGAAAAGGTTAATGAGCCTAGTTTACATTTTCAACAGTTAAACAACATAGTCACACAATTCTATCTAGATCGGGAATAATTGTAATTAAGGTTAAAAACATTTGAATTTTTAAAGCTTTAATTACAAATTAGGTTCTTCCTTCTTCCTCCAAATCTTTTCCATTTCTTTCCTCACTTCTACAGGATCCACTTTGTTCACCAACATGTTTTTTGTTCCAGATTAGGTTTCTTCACAACTTTTCTTCTGCAAAATTTTGAGATATGTCTTGGTTTGTTGTAAGTGTGGGACACAATATATCCTTGATCAAAATAGTTTGTATTCATCCTTGACTTGCACTGATTAGCCTTGTGTCCAAAGATATTTTATGTGTAACAATAGCCTTAGAAAGATTGAATCTTTCTACTAGTATTAAACATGTTCATTATCATTTGGCTCTTGCTTTCGGTAGCTCTGTGTCCAAACTTGTTGCAAACATAGCATTGTATGGTAAAGAATACAACATTCTGACTTATTCTATTCTGGTTCATCTTATTTCTACATTATGTTGCTTTATGTCTGAATTTATTGCATGAGAAACAAAAACTATTAAAAGATGGGTACCTTTGAGCATTAGGCTGTCAAATGGAAATCCTTCTGGTATTGATCCTCTTGTTCATGTCTTGATATGTATTGCCTTAAAATTTCCTTTCATCGTGCACTTTGTTGAGAACTAGTTTAGTCTTTGAGCTCAGTCCTTCTTCAAGTCCTAGACCACCTTTATCCTTTGTAGGTTTCTAAGATGAAATCAACTCATCAAGAATTATAGAACTTATCTTCAACCTTTCTTCATGTGCTTTTACTTTTTCCAGATCAGCTCTTAGTACTACTACTTCTTGTTCAACCTTATCACATTTTTCTATCTTTTGATTGATAATCTCTTTCAATCCTCCTTCCTCTATCTTGCTTTGTTCAATTTCCAATTTCATATTCTCTTCCATCCTTTTTCTTTCTTCAAGTTTCATTCTTAGATTCTCAATAGTCTCCCTTGCTTGCTTTAGTTCTTGGTTAACTTCTTTATGTTTCAATTTGAACTTCCATATTTGATTCCTTAGTTTTTGAATGCATTCATCTACTTGCTTGACATTTTCTTTTAGATCTTCACTTTCAGAATTTGTAGTCTTTATTCCTAGTTCATCATCCAAGTCAAATCATGTCATCATTTTTTTCAACCTACGAAGATTTCCTTTGAGTTGTTAAACTCATTCCAAAGGACCAAGCTCTAATACCAATTCTTGAATAGGACAACTGAGAGGGGGTGAATCAATTGTCATAGATTTAACCTTTAATTCGGCTACCAGAACTAATACTTAAAACTACTTAAATGATTAATCATCAAATGCCAATGAAGAAACTCAAATTCAACACATAAACACAACAACACTAGATGTATGTGGAAAACCCAATAAGGGAAAAACCACGGTGAGGATTAACTCACACTATATAAAATATCAAAACTGATTACAAAAAGGCTCACTGCCTAAGATAAGGCTCACTTCCTTAAATAAGGGCTCACTGTCCAACAGGGCTACAACCCAGAAATACAAAAGATGGTTGACTTCCTTGAGATATGATGATAGTGGCTCACTGCCACAAGATTTAACTAATAGGATACACCTTCAAAGTGCAGGTTTTAGTTCTAGTGAATCTCAGAATAAGAAGTGTTGCCTCACACAGCAATTGCTCAACAACTATGCTCTAATCCACAACTGATTAAGTATTTATGTTTTGAGCTTTCTTCCACACACCTTTTCATTTTTGCATTTCACATTCACTCCATATATCCACTTCCACTACTCTTGTTTCTCCCTCCTCATTTCATTCCTCAAAACATCTTATATATATACAAGTATATCTTATTCATCAATTAGGTCATCCTAATTAGATGAAAACAAAACAATCAAAACTTCCTTTGTTGACTCCATATATTATTTTGAATGTTATTGCATTATACCAAGTCAGCTAGGATCTATACAAATCATACTCATAATATATGTTAGGTCGGCCAAGACTGGGACCAAAACATAGAAGCTTCAACTGGTCAAACAACTTTCGGAGATGATGTAACATTAGATTCTCATCTATCATTGATAACGTGCTACTCTTTACACAAAGCTTCTCAAGATCCTATGTATACATTTCTAAGTGAATCATGATGGCATAGTTAAGATATCAAAGTCATAGCTTGTCTTGTTGTAGAATTTGGACCCAAAAACCAACACACTGGATCATAGATAAAGAACATCTTTGATAGAGAATGGTTTCTGGTAAACATCTCATACATATGGTACTGTGTTGAAATCAATGAAAACCATTTGATGCAACCCTATTTTCAACATAAAATCCCATAATGATATCTTAGCAGTAGTATTCTTTAGTTGTTCAACAAGATTATAGTCATTTTCATTATGTAGAGGCATAAAAGGAGGACCAGGAAAGATAGGGTTAGGAAATGGGAGGGATGTTGAAGGTGTTTGTCTTGGTTTTGGATTGTTTCTAGTGTTATATGTATGAGCAATAGTATTGTAACTCAGTTGTTATGACATATTATTCTTGGGTGGTTCAAGGATGAAAACGGGTTTGTTTTGAGTTGGAGGTTGGTTTGAGGGTGGGTAAAGGATAAGTTCAAGTTTATTTTGAGTTTGTGGTTTGTGTGAAGGTGGGTAAAGAATTATAGGATTTTTAGGATGTCCCATAAGGTATTTAGGAGGTCCAATAATCAATGGGGATCTAATGGACACTTGTTCATTCATAACCTCGGCAGTTTTGGTTTGATGTTTTTCTAATGAAAGGGAGTCTAGTGTCATCTTTTCACCATCATCCAAGGAAGTCACATCACTATTGTTTGAAATAAATGTGCTGATGTTCTTATTTTATTCCACCATGATATCTTCCCTAGTAGGAGGATTTTTAGGAGAGGAACAAACAAGAATTTCATCACATCCCTCAGTTAGATTTTGTAAATTAGCTTCATCACAAGTAGGGGAGGCATCAAGACAACTATGATTTTCATGCTTACTAAATAAATATTTCCAAATGGTAGGGGCATTAGGGAAGGGAGTAATAATATTATCATGACTCTCAATAAGTTTATCTTCTAACACCAAACTATCTTCTTCGCATCAAGGATATTAGGAGAAGGATGAATTTGATTGTCATGGTTATCTATGATTTCATCCTCTTTCACTAAAACATTCTCACAAGCAAGGGATGAATGGAGACTAGGTAAGGTGATGTTTAGAAATGTGTCTATGATCTCATCTTCTTGTGTCATAATATCTTCCCAAGAGGGAGGAGGAGAGAGACAATCAAGACTTTCGTGATTCTCAATGATTGTATCTTCTTTCACCAAGATACCTTTTGTCACTAGTAAGAGAGGTATCAGGAGAAGAACAATTATGGTTTTCATGATTATATATGATTGTATCTTCTTGTAGCATATCATCCTCACAAATGGGAGAGATAGTAGGGTTTGGAAGAGTGATAGGAAAGGTGATATTAAGGATTGTGTCAATGGTTTGATTCTCTTAATCTAAGATGTTTTCATAACTAGGAAAGATTGTGGAAGGATTGCTAACATGTTCCTTAATAACCTATGTTTTGTACTATAAATTGAACTCATAAGAGGGGATGTTGTACTTATGCAATTCATTCTTCACCATATCAAAACCACATCTCTTCGAAGGAAACAAGCTAACATGAAAGAGTAAGTTGTCTAATTTATGCAATGCTTCAAAAATGTAAACAAATTTCCTACAAATTTGAAGATTTTCACAACTAAAATGAGTTTTGTAATGATTTTTAAAAAGGATGAATACACTAACTAGATTATTTGGCCTAGATCTACATAAAATAGAAGTTCCTAAAACTCTCCAGACTAATACTATAAGTTACCAGCAAGCCTAGGAAGTAGAGAAACAAGGTTTTTTATGTTGTAAAATGTAGTTTCAAGCTTGATTTGAGACTAAATTTCCCAAAGGGGCATATGAGTCCTAGTTAGGGTTTTTCAAGGGTTCAAATGTTGAAAAATAGTCCACATAGAATACCCAAAAACTAGGTAAAACCACCTGCACTAGGATTAAATCACCTAGAGGGGCATATGAGTCCCAGATTAGGGTTTTTGCACTAATTCTAGCAAATTATGAATGAATGTTAATTTTTCTAGTTTGAATGTTGTCTAGACTAAGTGTAATTATAAATTTCAAATGAAATTAAATTATGCAAGATGCAAAAATGCAACCTATATGCATCAGAGATATCAAGTTTCCACAATCCATAATGATTATACAACAAATTTTTGGATTTGATTGCTTAATTTTTTTTGCATCAACGTTTAGGATCACACTCTGTGATCCATCATTAGGATGAAAGAAAAGATTTGAAGGAGAATGTAAAGTTGCAAACTAAGACCAACTCAAAAGGAGGGAGGAAGAGAATTATGCACAAGGGACGAGGAAGACAAGACAGCAACCAATAAGATTACAAATAAGAGAAGAAGAAAAAAAATAGAAGAGAAAGAGGACTCAAATTTAAACCAAATAATATAAATAATAAACCAATGAAATTTAATTGAAAACAAAGGAAAAGACACACTAAAAATCAAAGACAAACATTAAACCAATAAAAATTAATGACAAACTACAACACAACAAAAAGCTACAAAAAATAAATGAGAAAGAAATAAAAGAACTAAGAAAGAGAATATGCAAAAGTATAAGAATATAAAAGATAAAAAGAAAGGAAAGAAATAAGAAAAATAAATAAACAAAAAAGAGATTATATAAAAATTAAAAAACATAAAAAAAATATTTAGTTATATATATACATGTACATATACATATAAAAAATAAGACAAGAGAAATCCATTTGCATACGACCATATCCATAAATAAGAAATAAGAAAACTAAAGATACAAAAAAGAGATTATATAAAAAATAAACATAAATAGAGTATTTAGTTATATATATACAAAAACATAAACATATAAAAATAAGACAAGAAATCCATTTACATATGTGACCAAATCCATAAATAAGAAGTAAGAAAACTAAATACACTAAAAAGAGATTATGTAAAAATAAATAAACATAAATAGAGTATATATATATATATACAAAAGAAGAAAAAGGAAAAAGAAGAGGCAAAACAATAGGGAATAAAAAGCAAGAAAATAAAGCGAGAAAAAGACAAAAATTAAGCACATAAAAGAACAATAAAAATGAACATCTACAAAGAGGAAAAAAGGAAAGCAAGAGAAGGGAACCTAAGAAAAAATGAAAGAGAAAACAAGAGCAAATACATATAAATATATACATATCCATATATATGTATATATGTATATGTATCCTCAAAGCATAAAAAATTGACTGGAAACCTATATAAGAACAAGATCATACACATATGCATAAATATGTCTATATATGTGTGTATACATATCTGTATCCTAAAAGCCTAAAAGACCAAGAAAAAACAACAATACAAGACCCCTCAAAAACAAGAGACAAAATAAAACCAAAAGAATAAAAGAGAAAATTAACAAAAGGGAAAGAAGAAATTAAAGGAAAAGACAAGAAAAAAACCAAGACAAAACAAAAGACTAACAAGAAATTAGTGACAAATTACCACATCAAAAAATAGCAAGGATAATAGAAAAATAAAATAAAATAAAACAAGAAAGAGAAAATGAGCGTACAGAAGAGGGGGAGGAAAAGAGAAAACCAAAAACACCATAAGAATGCATATAAAAATAGCTACTAAGGAGGAAAAATGAAAAAGGAGAAAAAAAAACTTAAGGAAGAAAAAAAAGAAAGAGTTAAAAGGGAGAGAAAGACAAAAAGGAGCTAAAATTAAACAAAAAAGACCACAAGGAGGAAAAAAGAAAGCAACTGAAGGGAAACCAAGGAAAAACAAAAACGAATAAAAAAAGCACACATACATATACATATACATATATATGTGTGTGTGTATGCATATGTGGCCAAGAACAAAAGGGGAAAGGGGGGAGGGGAAGAAATTGGCGAAGAAGGAGCCTCAAACTAACCAACACACAACACTAAAAAACAAGACAAGATGAGATGAAACAAAGGAGAGGGAGCACGACCACTAGAAGAAGGGAAGGGGAGGACAAAAAAGGAAAGGAGGAGACAAGAAGCTAATGGGACGAAGGGGGAAGGTGAGACCTTAGGTTGGCTAACAAGGGCTGCCAAGATTGGCTTAACTTCCACCCTTCATCACGATTGAGGTTCAATGGGTGATTTTTGAGTTTCCTCTTAAAGAAATTGTCTTCTTTGCACAAGATTTGGGTAGTTTCAAGGTAAAGATTTGGGTATGTTCAGATTTTCCCACTAAGGGGGATAACAATTTGGAAAGGAAGGAGGCAAGATTGTAAGTCAGAGACCCCATGGTGTCGACAATGGGTCTTAGGGGAATGCCAACTTTATGAATTTTGGGCACCCCATAAATTTTCTACCAAACACCATATTTTCCTTGAACATACCCAAATCTTGTTCAAAGAAGACAATTTCTTCAAGAGGAAACTCAAAGAAGCCATCGAAATCAACAATCACCCATTGAACCTCAATCGCAATGAAGGGTGGAAGTTAAGCCAATATTGGTAGGCCTTGTTAGCCAACCTAAGGTCTCACCTTCCCCCTTCGTCCCATTAGCTTCTTATCTCCTCCTTTCCTTTTTTTTCCTCCCCTTCCCTTCTTCTCATGTTCTTGCTCCCTCTCCTTTGTTTCATCTTGTCTTGTCTTGCTTTTTAGTGTTGCGTGTTGGTCAGTTCAAGTCTCCTCCTTCCCCAATTTCTTCCCCTCCTCCCTTTCCCCTTTTGTTCTTGGCCACATATGTATACACACATATATATGTATATGTATATGTATGTGTATATGTATATGTATATGTATATGTATATGTATATGTATATGTACTTTTCTTATTCATTTTTTTTTTCCTTGGTTTCCCTTCAATTGCTTTCTTGTTTCCTCCTTGTGGTCTTTTTTGTTTAATTTTAGCTCCTTTTTGTCTTTCCCTCCCTTTTAATTTTTTTTTTTTTCTTCCTTTAGTTTTTTTTTCTCTTTTTTCATTTTTCCTCCCTTGTTCTTATTTTTATATGCATTCTTTTGGTGTTTTTGGTTTTCTCTTTTCCTCCCCCTCTTCTGTACGTTCATTTTCTTATGCATTTGCATTTTCTCTTTCTTGTTTTCTTTTCTTTTCTTTTTCTATTGTCCTTGCTATTTTTTGGTGTGGTAATTTGTCATTAATTTCTTGTTAGTCTTTTGTTTTGTCTTGGTTTCTTTCTTGTCTTTTTCTTTAATTTCTTCTTTCCCTTTTGTTAATTTTCTCTTTTATTCTTTTGGTTTTATTTTGTCTCTTGTTTTTGAGGGGTCTTGTATTGTTGTTTTTTCTTGGTCTTTTAGGATTTTAGGATACATATACATATACACACATATATAGAAATATTTATGTATATGTATTTGATCTTGTTCTTATATAGGTTTCTAGTCAGTTTTTTATGCTTTGAAGATACATATACATTTATACATATATATGGATATGTATATATTTATATGTATTTGCTCTTGTTTTCTCTTTCATTTTTTCTTAGGTTCTCCTCTCTTGCTTTCCTTTTTTCCTCTTTGTAGATGTTTATTTTTATTGTTCTTTTACATGTGCTTAATTTTTGTCTTTTTCTCCCTTTATTTTCTTGTTTTTTATTCCCTATTATTTTGTCTCTTCTTTTTTCTTTTTCTTCTTTCCTAGTGGTTTATTTATTTTTACATAATCTCTTTTTAGTGTATTTAGTTTTCTTACTTCTTATTTATGGATTTGGTCACATATGCAAATGGATTTCTTTTGAATTATTTTTATATGTTTATGTTTTTGTATATATATAACTAAATACTTTATTTATGTTTATTTTTTATATAATCTCTTTTTTGTGTCTTTAGTTTTCTTATTTCTTATTTATGGATACGGTCACATATGCAAATGGATTTCTCTTGTCTTATTTTTTATATGTATATGTATAACTAAATATTTTGTTTATGTTTTTTTAATTTTTATATAATATCTTTTTTGTATATTTAGAACTTTTCTTATTTCTTTCCTTTCTTTTGCTCTTTTATATTCTTATACTTTTGCATATTTTTTTTCTTAGTTCTTTTATTTCTTTCTCATTTTTTTTTTTTAGCTTTTTGTTGTGTTGTAGCTTGTCATTAAATTTTATTGGTTCAATGTTTTTCTTTGATTTTTAGTGTGACTTTTCCTTGTTTTCAATTTTTCATTGGTTTATTATTTATCTTATTTGGTTTAAATTTGAGGCCTCTTTCTCTTCTATATTTTTGTTCTTCTCTTATTTGTAATCTTATTGGTTGTTCTTGTCTTCCTCATCCCTTGTGCATCCTTCTCTTCCTCCCTTCTTTTAAGTTGGCCTTAGTCTGCAACTTTAAATTCTCCTTCAACTCTTTTCTTTCATCTTGATGATGGATCACGGAGTGTGATCCGAAACATTGATGCAAAAAAATTTACACAATTAAATCCATAAATTTGTTGTATAAACCTATATGCACTTTCACTAATGCAAGATTTAGAAACCCTAGATACAAATTAACTAATGCAAGGCCTAATGAAAAGTTAATGTAAGCTAGATCTAAGACTATGATATACTCCAAATCAGAAATAAGGTGTTCTAAAGGCTAGGCTCACCAAAATGAAACATAAAAAATTAGCGCTCTATGTTTTGGGAGATAGAACAACCAATTTCCTACAAGTTTCATTCAACAAAACCTTAGAGATCTCAATCTATGGATAGAGTGAGGGAAAATCTGTAATAAGGTGCCATAGGGGTGTGATTAAAGACTAAAAGGGGGTTCACCACCCAACAAAGGCTCGAAAAGAAAGAAATGCCATGATATGAAATGTAACATGCAAGTCTAACTAAATGACCTAGGAAATGAAACTAAAAATATGAGTAATAAACTGAGAATGAATGGAAAGGTACCTAGAAGAAAGATGTGGTCAAAACAAGCTCCAAAAAAAAAATTATGTTGTTTGAAGCTCACCGAGACTCATACACCCTTTTGGGAAATTTATTCCCAGACTCGGGTTTTTGGGCACAAATTGGAATCTCTCAATGACTGATCTGGATCTTCTAAAATCTAGAAAAAGGAAGAACTAGGACTCATATGCCCAAGGTGGTAATTTAGTCCCAGTATTAGGGTTTTTTTCAAATTTTGATATTCTCTGGTGATCTCTTGTAGCTTCCCTCTTGTCAAATCTATGAGTTTGAAACCCTAAATTTTGGCATGTAGGTGACTTTCTGTGAAGATAATAACCTTGTGACAACTTTCTTCAATCTTGTAACTTTGTCTTTTAAAGAATCTTCAAGCTCTAAAACTACTAGATCTACAATCACACATGTAGAGAGAGAGAGAGAGAGAAACTTGTTGATTGTTAGGGAATAGGGGTTTGCCTTGGTCAAACCTCATTTAGGTAATTAAACCTTATGATGAAACAATGAAACATGAGCAATGATACCTTGAATGATGTTTTGAAATGTAAATCAGCAATCTAACATGAAGTGGCCATGAAGAATGTAGATCTTGATCTTTCAAATTAGATGTGGAACAATGGTTAACTTGGATCTTGAATGCTACATCACAACACTAGCTCAACAACATCCTTTATGCTTTATTCCTTTGACTTGATGATCGATCTTGAATTGCTACAAGAATCTTCTTCAAATCTGCCTTTTAATGCTCTTGAAATACTCTTGAATGTGCTTGTGAACTCTTGTGAAAATGCTCTTGATTGCTTATGAAATTCTAGGATGAAATTATGTAAAATAACCTTATATTTATACTTGTTTATGTCAAATTTCTCAAAATTAAAACACTACAAGATAACATTAGAGCTAGGAGGATAAAACCTCACCAAGAATTGAATTCAAAATATGTCCTTATTGGAATGGGACTCATATTCCCAAGGTGGCGTATGAGTCCCAATGGCTCAAAACTAGAACACAAACTCTAAGAAAGGTCATGTTTAATGTGAAATTCAAAATCAGGTCCCAAGACCTAGGTTGGACTCATATGCCCAAGCTGGTGTATGATTCCTAGATCACCAGATCTATAACACATGACCCAAAATGTTGAATTATGATTGGTTATTTGATAAGTTTTGAGATTATCCTCAAAAAGATGCATTAAATAAGGCTTGTAGATGTAAAATAGGACCAAAATAAGGCATAAATAAGCCTAATTAATTAATAAATTCCTATATTAGTGTGAAAGTGTTAGGATACACTTTACAACAACCTAAATAAGGAACAACTAGGTTCATTTTATCATTAGGTATTCATTCTCAAATTAAGTGTGAAAAAGGGCTACTTTTTTCTACACTACAATTTCATCAAAATCGAATGAAAAAAAAGTTGTTTGCATGAAGGGTGAAGTTCAAAAAACTCTTGCAACCCTTGTAAACATGTTGGGGATGTTGAATTTTCCAATTTGGTTTCCCCCAAGCCAAATATTAAAGCAATACTGAAGAAAAATAAATATCCAATAGAAACAGATATCTATTTTTAACAAGAAAATTAGATATCCATTTATTAAAACCAAAAATATTAAAATATTTTTTATATTATTATATATAATATATTAATATATGTAATATATATAATATTATATTATACAGAATAATATGATATATAATATTAATATATTATATATAATAATATTAATTTAATATTAATATATTATATAATATTAATATTTATATTAATAAATTATATAATATTATAATATTTATATTAATATATATTATTTATATAATATGTATATTATTATGTTATTTATGTATATATTAATATATTAAATATAATAAAGCCTTACAAAGATGGAAATAAGTACTCATGTTATCAATAACAAATATTTGTTATATGAAACTCAATAGATCTATTATATATTATATATTTTATTTATATATATTAATGTATTTTAATATATATTATATATTGTATTATTATTAAAAAATCTAGACAAAGAAATGGAGATAGGGAGAGATAGGGAGAGAGAGGTAGAGAGAGTTAGGGAGGAAGGGAGCATTAGGTGGAGAGAGGTGGAGTAGGAGAGGTAGGGTGGGAGGAATAGAGGGAGGGAGAGAAAGAGGGAATGAAAGAAATAGGGATTGGTAAGGTTGGAGGAAGAGAGAGGGAAGGATGGAGATAAGGATTGGTAAGGTGGGAGGGAGAGAGGAAGGGAAAAAAGAGGGAAGGAGCCTAAGATAGTGAGAGGTAGGTGTGGAATGCACAAGACAAATGGGGGGGTGAATCAGTTGTATCTTAAAGCTTCAAAACACTCACAAACATTTAGATCCACATTCATTCAATTAACCATTGATTTTTTATAATGATTTAGCATGAAAATAAAATAACATAAACTAAATCAAATCAACACCATGCACAAGAGAACAATAGATTTACATGGGAAACACAAGATGGGAAAAACCGCGGTGAGGGTTAGCTCACAATATAAATTTATATGAACACCGAATACAAAGGGATCACTACTATAGGGCTCACTGACCAAAGAAAGAAAGGCTAGTTTCCAACAAAAAATAAACATGAAGATATTTAAGCTTAATATGTGTGATAATATAACCATCAAGAGGAAATTTAAGATTAGTATGTGTGATACTATAATCAACAACTAACAATTTAATTTTAGGATATGTAATGGTACAACCAATTAGAAGAGGTTTAAGCTCAATATGTGTGATTGTTCAACTAAAGAAAAGATATTGAAACCAACAACCAATAAACAAGAAGATATTTAACCTCAATATGTGATAGTATAGCCAACAAGAATAGTTTTAAGCTCAGTATGTGTGATACTATAATCAAGATCTAACAATTAAATTTCAAGATATGTGACACAACAACCAACAAGAAGAGATTTAAGCTCAATATGTGTGATCCTTCAACTAAGAAAAAGAGATTGAAGTGAAATACATGCAATCCTTGAAACAATAACCAACAATGAAGAAATAGAGAGGTATTTTAAAAACTCAATATGTGTGATAGTGCAACCAACAATAAGTGATTTATGGTCATTATGTGTGATACTATAATCAGCAACTAACAATTCAGTTTTAAGATATGTGATGCTAAAACCAACAAGAATATATTTAAGCTTAATATGTATAATCCTTCAACCAAGAAAAAGAGATTGGAGTGATACATGTGTAGTCCTTGCAAGAACAACCCAAAACCAAGAAACATGAAGATATTTATGGTCAATATTTGTGACCGTACTGTAAGGAAGCTAAGGTAGTAGAACAACTTCCTACACTAATCTTGAGAGAGAATAATTTAAAACTTTTACAAATCTTTAACAGTTACTGAAACTTAAACAAAAATAAACACAAATATCATGCATACCACAACACAATGATTTACATGGGGAAAACCATTTTGAGAGAAAAATTCCACACTCCAAAAGCCACCCAATATATTATTCAGTAATCACAAAGATTACAATATACTTGCAAAGCAAGCTTCTCACAGGTGTATCACCACTCAAAGATTCAGAGGCAACATAGCCACTATCAGACTCTCATAATACATTGCAATACACAATTGTAATACAACACCTTCATAAAATAGGGTTGTCTTCTAGGGAAAGTCAAGCTAATAAAATATAGGCCATCGGATATAAGACATAATGATGAAAGGTATAGAGTTAAAATAATCAAATGTAAATAAAAATTTCCTTTTGAGGGCTCTACCCTCAAGCCCCTTCTAGGGTGCACTACCCTTGGACCCCAGCCAGGGGGATGATCCCCCAATATCCCTCGTGGGGGACGATCCCCCCCCACACCCCCCCATCATTGTCAGTTGAACAGTACCTTATGTAATTGCAAGGTTGAGACACATTTTCTCAACATGTATAACCAACAAGAAGAGAATTAAAATTAGTATGTTTGATACTAGAATCAATAACTAATAATTTAATTTCAAGATCTGTGATGCTATAGCCAACAAGAATATATTTAATATCAATATTTGTGATCCTTGAATTAAGAAAAAGAGATTGAATATAAATATGCATAATTCTTCAAGCAACATTCAACAACTGACAACTAAGAAACAAGAATATTTTTAAGATTAATATGTGAGATAATATGACCAGTAAGAAAAGATTTAATTTTAGTATGTGTGATACTATAATCAACAATCAATAGTTTAAATTCGGGATCTTTGATGTTACAACTAGCAGGAAGAGATTTAAGGTCAATATGTGTGATCTTTCTATCAAGAAAATAGATTGGAGGGAAATATGTGAAATCCTTAAACCAACAACCGACAAACAAGAAACATGAAGATATTTAAGCTCATACAATAACCAACAAGAAGATATTTAGGATCACTATCTGTGATACTATAATACACAAGTAACAATTTAATTTCAAGATATGTGATGCTACAACCAACAAGAAAATATTTAAGTTGAATGTGTGATACTCCAACCAAGAAAAAGAGATTGAAGCAAAATATGTGTAATCTTTCAATAAAAATCAATAACTAAGAAATAGGAAGCTATTTAAGGTCAATATGTTTGATAATAATCAAAAAGAAGATATTTATGATCAGTATGTGTGATACTATAATCAACAACTAACACTTTAATTTCAAGATATGTCGTGCTAATGCTACAACCAAAGAGAAGAGTTTTAAGCTCAATATGTATGATCACTCAACTAGGAAAAAGAGATTGAAGTGAAATATGTGTAATCAGTCAACCAACAACCAAAAACCAAGAAACATGAAGATTTTTAAGCTTAATATGTGTGATAGTACAACCAACAAGAAGATATTTAATCTCAATATGCGTGATACTATAATGAACACAATAGCTTTTTAAAGATGTTTGAGGCTGCAACCAATAAGAAGATATTTAAGCTCAATATGTGAGATTCTTCAACCAAAAAAATAGATTAAAGCAAAGTATGTGTAATTCTTCAACCAACAACCAACTATAAAGAAAGTGGAATATATTTAAGCTTAATATGTGTGATAGTACAACCAACAAGAAGAGATTTGTGCTTAGTACATGTATTATTCTATAACCAACAACTAATAATTTTATTGCAAGATGTGTGATGCTACAACCAACAAGGAAATATTTAAGCTCAATATATGTGATCCTTCAACCAAAAAAAAAGGTTTAAGAGAAATATATGTAATCCTTCAAGCAACAACCAACAAACAAGAAATAAGAAACATGAATATATGATGAAGGGAGACTCTCCCTCAAACACACCTTACATAGAGAATAACATTCAAGAACAATAAATACACAACTTTATTATACTCTCAAAAATTATCTACATACATGCAATCAAATGCAATACAACTATTTGGCCACAAGACCGTTATTATAGAAATGAGCTACAAATACATGCAAAAAATAAAAAATGCATGTCTACGAATGGCAATAATAGCCATTGAAACCCAAACCTCTATTTTGTGCTGAAAAGAAAGAATTTCATCTATCTTGTCATCCAAAATGAATCCATTTTCATTTATAACCACTTTATATGATATTTTCCACTTTCCAACAAACTGTCACTTCTATTTATTGGCACCAAACATATTTAGTTACCCCTTTTCCAACCTTAGAGAATTCCTAAATTTTAGTCCAACTTTCAAGAGCCATAACTTTTGACTTAGGCATTGAATTAACAAACTTTCTATGTCATTGGAAATATCTCATCAAGTAAAAATTGACCATTTTTCAAGCCCATCTGGAACCTCTAGGTGCCTCAAAATTGAATTTGAATATCATTAATGGGATATTGAAGACAAATGACAAATGGTATTCAAGTTTTTTCTTCACCATTTTCTTCATTTCACCATTCTAGAGCTCTTTGTAAGATTTCATGTTCATGCATGCACAAACGCAAACTCATTAAAAATATAAACCTACTATTTTTAGCCCTTCCAACTTACTAAAAATAGTAACCATAACAAAAATCAAAATAAACATTTTTTTGGGATGCAAGATTGCTCTTACACCATGGATGCTCCTACATCAAACACATGGGGTAATTTGAGAAGTGACCTTGTAACATCTCAGGTATTATAAGGAAAACCAAGAATGTCAACCTCTACCTTAGATAGACATGATGAATCTTTGATAGGCCTTCCTTTCCACTTAACCAAATATTCTTCGTATTTCCCTTTTCTTGTACTTCTACCCACACAGCTATCCAATATGTCTTCAATCTCCTCCTCTGAAGTAGGTTTGAAATATTCCATTCTTCTTCATTGTCCATCATACATATCTCCTTCATGATATTCTATCAAATATGCAATGTTGAATCATTATTCTTCAAGATCTTCCATCCCACTCGACAACTCTACCTCATAGGAATTTCCTAAATCATTCTTCTTCATGATCTTGCACGGTCCAAATTTCTTCTTTTTCAATTTGTTATATGTGTTGAAAAAGACAACTGAGAAGGGGGGTGAATCAATTGTAACAAATTTAACCCTTAAGAACTTCCACCAAAGATTAGATCAATTATCATTCACAAATCCTTTACTCTACTAATGTGATTAATCATTAATTGCAAAAGCAAAAACTGAAAAAACATCAGACACATAGTAACACCATATTTATGTGGAAAACCTAATAAGGGAAAAACCACGGTGAGTATTAGCTCACAATATAGAGAATATCAAAACCAAACACAAAGGCTCACTACCAGAGAAGGCTCACTGCCAAAATAGGACTTACTGTTTGAATCAGGACTCACTATCCAACAAGGGTTAACCACCCAAAGGGCTCACTGCCATAGAATTACAAAGAAGATAGAAGAATGGTGCAGCCACAGTAGAAGGGTCCTCAAAGAGAACAATCTGGACCATGTAGTAAGAGTTACACAATAGAAGAAACACATAATACAAAGGAAAATGCAGATTCAAACCTTCTTATTATCAAAAATTTCAATTACAAGCAACTGGAAACATCTGGATCATTTATAGATTGGGCTCCTAGGCCTGATACAACATGCTCAAAATACAATGTTCTTATATGCTCCTATTGCAAGCTGAAATCTTACCTATCAAATCATATATTTATCTTGACTACTCTTCTAATGATCGGTTACAATGATTTATATCATGTCTTGAGATCTAGGATCACCCGCGTCAGCCAAAGATCATTATAATCCCCAATGAAGGAAATGTAACATGTGCATGGAATAGGTCAGCCTTAAATTTGAATTTCTCCTCAACGGGTGCATAGGATGAAGTGTGGACCTAAATTAAGGTCGGGGACACTCCATGAAACAATTTGAAAAACACCGTAAGGATCCGCAAGTTACGGGAAGGATCCACAAGAGGCAAAATTAGTTGTTAGGCTTGAAACTACTTGATGCTCTATTCTAGAAACTGCCACTTATTCTGGAATCGATAACTTGTAGGAAAATGATCCAATTGACCTAAAATCTTGGAATAAGGAAAATGAACATTTCCACGATGAAAATATAGATCCACAGGGTCCAGTGAGAAAATATGATGAAATGTTGAATCTGCCAACTTGAACTGAACAAGAACTAAAACATGAACAAACTAAAATGAAAATATTTTTGGTTGATGCAAGATTGTCAAGAACCAAGGATTCTCCTGCATCAAAGAGATTTGTTACAAAGAGACAAAAATCTCAATGCAATAGATATTTCCACCACAACTCACTCACGCACTTGTAGACATACTTGAATGATAGAGTACACCTTCAACTCACTACCTCCAAAAACTCAGCAATTAGATTTTGCACTTATCTACTCAAACTTGTATCACATACACACTTTTTTGCATCTGCCTTTCATCTATCTTGCTTGAATTCATCATATATTTCACAAAAATTTATACCATCTTCAACTTTAAAACTCATCCAAAGTTTTCCATACACCATTTGCATTTACAAATTCAAATTAGGTCAGCACCAAAACATTCTATAGTGGAATTAGAATGAGGGAAACCCAAAAACACATCTAATGAGGACCTAAATAAGTTGCAACACACTTCAACATGCTTCCATAAACTCCGTAAGTAGTGTTAAACACAAGGTTGGCCAAAACCAATGTAAAACACATAAATTAATTAAGCACACACAGCCTTAGCATGATCCAATCTTTCCAGATAACAAAATTAGCTTGAACACAACCTCAACAACTTATCTTGAGAACCACAAGTTATAAGACTCGAACAAGAATAAATCTAGAGCAATAACATTTCTCCCGAACCTTAGCCAGATACATAGAAAAACACAGTTCACAACTAGTTTTCACATAACTCGCATTGTATAATGATCCAAAAACCTAAAATATGGATATATAGCAACTTTCAAGAACCAGGAACAATACCTTAGATCCTTACTAGCATAGTAGCAAATCTCATAGCAAAACCCAGAGCAAACACTGAACACCTGCAACCTTTCTTTATTACAATTTTCTCAATATCCTCGACATATACAGTCAATAACCATCATTCATGACATCAATGACAACATCAACTAGTTGGAAATCAGTTAACCAATTGACATCAATGACAACACCTTCATACTTGCAACAATCTCCCCCTTTGTCATTGATGGCAACACATAATGTGAAAAACCATCAAAGACAACATAACAGCTCTGAACACATTTTCCATGATTTTACTTTCTCCCCCTTAGTAGATAAAAATTTTCACATGATACTTTCTCCCCCTTTGACATCAATGGCAAAGGAAAAAGATGTTTTACATTGATTTATCCTTTGACATTAAGAACAAAATACTCTTTCAATGACAACACATGAAACTACCTACTCCCCTTGAGAGGTATCCACCAAACATTAGTCTAGAAGAAAGATATATTCATAGACCCACTAGATTGATGCATCTCCATATGCATCTAGTTCAAAAAGGGAGGGGCAATAACCCCTAACTTCTCTTAGAGATACTCAAAAGTATCTTTAGGAAGAGCCTTAGAAAATATGTTAGCAACCTGATCCTTCATAGGTACAAACTCAAGCTTTACTTCATTTTCCACAACCTTTTCTCTCAAAAAGTGATACCTTATTTATATATGTTTTTTCCTTGAGTGCATCACTAGATTCTTTGAAATGTTAATTGCACTTGTATTATCGCAGATGATAGAAATGGGATCATCATACATTACTCTGATATCTTTCAATGTCTATCTCATCCATAAAAATTGTGTACAACAAGATGTTGCAACAATATACTCAGCCTCTATAGTGGATAAGGAAATTGAATCTTGCTTTTTACTCAACCATGACACCAATCTGCAACCAAGAAATAATGCACCGCCACTTTTACTTTTTCTATCATCAACACAACCTGCCCAATCTGCATCTGTATATGAACTTAGTGTAAAATTAGTATCCCTAGGATACCACAAGCCATAATCTAGAGTGTCATTCAAATATTTGAATATCCTCTTAACAATAGCAACATGTGTTTCTCTAGGATCTTTTTGAAATCTAGCCACAAGACAAACTGTATGCATCATATCTAGTCTAGTAGCAATTAAATACAACAATCCTCCAATCATAGATCTGTATTTGCTCTAATTGGCCTTAGGTGAATCATCATCTTTACTCAATTTGTAGCTAGTCACCATAAGAGTGCATACTAGTTTAGAACCATCCATCCCAAACTTCTTCAACATTTCTCTTATATACTTTAACTGTGAAAAAAAAATCCCTTTCTCTGTTTGACAGATTTGCAGCCCAAGAAATAAATTCATCTCACCAAACATAGACATCTCGAATTCTTTTTGCATCTCTTTAGCAAACATCTTGCACATTGTTTCATTTCCTCCAAAAATAATATCATCAACATACAGAACCACTATCAATATTTTTTCATTTTCAATTTTGAAGTACAAATTATTGTCTTTCATACCTTTATTGAAACTTGATGAATCAAATATCTATCTAACCTTGCATACCAAGCTCTAGGATCTTGCTTCAATCCATATAAGGCCTTATTTAATCTGCAAAGCATATTGGATTGATCTGAAAATTGAAATCCTTCCAGTTGTTCCATGTAGACTTCTAACTCTAATTAACCATTCAGAAATGCAAACTTAACATCCATCTAATAGAAATTTAAATCTTTATGAGTAGAAAATGCTAAAAAAAATTGATAGCTTCCATCCTTGCCACTGGAGCAAAGGTCTCCTAAAAATGTATACCTTCTACTTGTGAGTAACCCGTAGACACAAGCCTTGCTTTATTTCTAACCACTTCTCCATTCTCATTCAACATGTTTTTGAATACCCATTTTGATCCAATTATGCTTTTATTTGTCGGTCTAGGGACCAATTCCCAAGTTTGATTCTTCTCAATCTGCATAAGTTCTTATTCCATAGCTTTCATCCAATTCTCATCATTACGTGCTTCTCTCATCCTCAAATACAAGATTATATCCTTTACTACACATTTTTCCCAACACTTAAAATATTATGCCTTAAACCCTTAACATAGTAGACATCATCAGTGTTATGCTTGCCATCAAAACTTATTGAACCTATTCCACAAATCTTAGCACCAGTATCATCTCCAAATTTAACTAAGCCTCCATCATATTTTTCAAGTTTAACAAACTTACTCTTATCACTAATCATGTGTTGTGAATAGCCACTGTCGACAACCAGGTAGTTCTTTTCTTGTTTAGCATGAAGGCCAAATATCACAATATCTTCATCTTTCTCTAGAGGACTTTGCTTTGCTTTTCTTTCAGTATTAGCAGGAGTAGATTCATCTTTTATAGCCAATAACAAGCATTCATTATCATCAAAATCTCCATAATCAAACTCTTCATCAGAAATAAGTTAGCATCTTCATTTACATAATATTCTCTCTTAATCACCTTCCCTTTGTTTTCTTTGCGTAATCTATGTTTATTCTTCTTAGCTCTTTTTGAACATCTAGAAGCATAGTGACCAATTCCTCCACAACTAAAGCATTTAAAAGGTAACTTACCTTCATACTTACTAGAGCCCTTTTTTATTCTTCTTACAAAGTTAGCTTATACATCATCAAATTTTTCTTCATCCAAATCTTCAACTCTTGTAGCCCTAAAATTAGTTTATATCTTTGATCTATTTCTCAAGCTAGGCTTTCTCATTTCATAAGATGTTAGAGTACCCAACAACTTATCTTTAGTATATGTCTTATAATCTATATATTCCTCAATAGCATATACCTTTTCACTATACACATTAGGGAAAGTTTTGAGAATCTTCTTCATAATCCTAGATTCATCCATTGAGAGGGGGGGTGAATCAGTTGTAACAAATTTTAACCTTTAAGAACTTCCACCAGAGATTAGATCAATTATCATTCACAAATCCTTTACTCTTCTAATTTAATCATTAAGTGCAAAACCAGAAACTGGAAAACATTACACACATAGTAACACCATATTTATGTAGAAAAACCAATAAGGGAAAAACCACAGTGAGAATTAGATCACAATATAGAGAATATCAAAACCGAATACAAAGGCTCACTGCCAAAATAGGAATTATTGTCCAAATCAGGACTCACTGTCCAACAAGGGTTAATCACCTAGAGAGCTCACTTCCACAGAATTACAAAGAAGATAGAAGATATTTATTACAGAGAGAAAACAATCTCAATGCAATAGAGATTTCCATCACAATTCACTCACACACTTCTAAACATGCTTGAATGATAGAGTACACCTTCAACTCACTGCCTTCAAAAACTCAACAATTAGATTTCACACTGATCTACTCAAACATGCATCACATACACACTGTTTCGCATCTATCTTGCTTTCATTCATCATATCTTTCACAAACATTTATATCATCTTCAACATTGAAACTCATCCAAAGTCCTCCATACAACATTTACATTTACAAATTCAAATTAGGTCGGTTCCAAAACACTCTATGGTGGAACTAGAATGAGGGCAGCCCAAAAACACATCTAATGAGGACCTAAATAAGTTCCAACATGCTTCCATAAAATTCATAAGTAGTGTTAGACACAAGGTCATACAAAACCAATGTAAAACACATAAATCAATTAAGCACACACAGCCTTAGCATGATCCAATCTTTACAAATCAGAAAATTAACTTGAACACGACCTCAACAACTTATCCTAATAACCACAAGTCATAAGACTCGAACAAGAAGAAATCTAGAGCAACAAAATTTCTCCTGGACCTCAGCAAGATACACAGAAAAGCACAGTTCACAACTAGTGAACATAACTCGCATTGTACAATGATCTAGAAACCCAAAATCTGGATATAGTAACTTCCAACAACCAGGAACAATACGTAATATCCTTACTAGTATAGAAGCAAAACTCAGAGAAAACACTAAACACCTGGAGCCTTTATTTATTACAATTTTCTCAATATCCTCAAAATATATAGTCAATAACCATCATTCATGACATCAATGACAACAACAACCAATTGGAAACTAGTTAACCAATTGACATCAATGAAAACACCTCCATACTTGCAACAATATGCTCCCATTGGGAACCCTTCTTTCCTCACATGAACCTTGACTTCATCTCCAACCTGAAATTCCTTATATCTTTTCTTTTGATCTGCTTTAGCCTTTTACTAAGAATTTATCTTAAGGATATGATTTCTTACCTCTTCATCTAAGCTCTTCAGGTGTTCTTCAAAATATTTAGCCTCAACACTACATTTATCTCCTTTATCAATATTTCTTAACTTAGAAGCATTTATTGGACTACACCTATATACAATCTGGAATGGGGATTTACCAGTACTCCTATTGACAAAATTATTATATGTAAACTTCACCTTTGGAGAAAACAAATCCCATCCCTTGGGCTTACCTCCTACTAAGCATCTCAACAGGTTACCCAAACTCATATTTACCACCTTTGTCTACCCATCAATTTTTGGATGGTGGGTAAAACTAAACTTCAAATCAGTGTTCAATTTCTTCCACAATGTTCTCCAGAAATACCCAAAAAAATTAGTATCTTGATCTTAAACTATACTCTTTGGTAGACCACGTAGTCTAACCACTTCTCTGAAAAATAACTCTACAATGAAAACAACATCATTGGTATCATGACACAAAATGAAATGTGCCATCTTTGAATGTATGTCCACCACCACAAATAGAGTCGTGTCCTCTCCATGTTCTTGGTAAACCAAGAAAGAAGTCTAAACTAATATCTTCATATGGCCTCTCTAGTATAGGCAATGGTATATACAACCCAATATTCTTCAAATTACCCCTTTATCCATCTAACATACTCTACATCTTTGCACAAAATTCTTCACATCTTGGTGCAATTATGGCTAATAATAATTCTCCATTACAAGAGCAATGGTCTTATCCTGACCAAAGTGTCCTACCAATCCTCCACTATGCTTCTCCTTAATCAAGTTCTCTCTCTTGGAATTCACATCTAGCTTCCTCTAAACAACATACCATCTCAGATTATGAAATCCAACCATCTTGTCCTATCCAAAGAGATAGGTTCTAAACAAGCCTTCCAGGCCTCTGTAAAGTTTGGATCTTCAGGATACAAACTCTTGAGTCCATTGAACCCAACAACCTCTATCTTCATTTCTATCAAAAAAAAATTCCTTTTGCTTAAGGATTTGTAATTCTATTGGACTCCCCACTTCTTTGTTTCAAAAAAAATTGTAACTTTGCAAAACTCAGCCCATTTTAAGTTCCTTTGGTTCAACTTCCCTTGACTACTAAGGTACTATATAAGGCTTGATGATCAATATTAAATTCTTTTGGAAATAAGTAGTGCCTCCATTTCTTTAAAGCTTGAACTATTGCCTAAAACTCATGATCATAGAAAAAATATTTTCTCTTTGCATCATTCAATTTCTCACTAAAATAGGCAACATGCTTACCTTCTTTACTCAAAACAACTCCTATGGCACTACCACTAGCATCACAATCTACCTAAAACACCTTTGAAATCTACAATTTCCAAAACAATTTGCTCTCTAACTTTCTTATTTAACAAATAAAAACTCTTAGCTTCTCCTATAGTCCATTGAAACTCTTTTCTATCCCCTATCATTGCCTTTGTTAGGGGTGCATATATACTACTAAAATAATAAATTTTCTATAAAAACTTGTTAGACCATCAAATAATCTTACCTCTATTACAATCCTTGGTGTAGGCCACTCAACAATATCCTTTACTTTCTCTAGGTCCATCTTAAGACCCTCAGCTGAGACTACAAATCCTAGATATATCAACTCATTCTTTACAAAACTGCATTTCTTGAGGTTAATCAACAATTTATCTTCCCTCATATTTTCAAAAACTCTACGAATATGTAGCAAGTTCTCCTCCAATGTCTTACTAAAAATTAAAATGTCATCCAAGTAAACAATGACAAATTTACCCAAAAATTATATTAATACATCATTCATGAGTTGCATGAATGTGATCAGTGCATTGGTTAGTCCAAATGGCACGACTAACCACTCATACAATCCCTCCTTGGTTTTGAAGGTTGTCTTCCATTCATCTCCCTCTTTGATCTATATATGATGGTATTTTCTCTTCAATTTAATCTTTGTGAAGTACTCAGATCCACTCAAGCAATCCATAATGTCATCCATCCTCGGTAAGGGAAAATTGTACCTAATTATAATCCTGTTAATGGGTAGAGAGTTTGTACACATTCTCCATTCTCCATCCTTCTTTGGTGATAATACTATAGGTACTACACATGGACTCAGGATTTCTTGGATCAACCCTTTCCTCATCGACTCATGGACCTATTTATTTAGTTCCTCATTCTCTGCAAGAGTCATTCTATGGGCTGCCTTATTTGTGATTCAGGGGCATCCATTTTGATGCATTTGTTGTCATTTTGTAAAGTTTTTTAATTTGTTCTCAAACCTTGGTTTTGAGTTGATTTGTGTTCTTTTGAGAAAATAAGGTCATTTTGGACCATTTGGGATCATGTGAGTAACTTCTAATTGGTTAGCTGGAAAATTGTAAAAAGTTGTTAATGTTGTCAACACAAAAAGTGCATACAACTTTGCAACATTGGGTTTTGGGAGATAGAAATCAGTTTTTAGTAGTTAGTGTGGATGTAAATTGAGGGAAGAGACATTTTATCATGCCAAGTAGATGGGGAAAGGGATGGAATGAAAAAAACATCATTTTTTCAACATTTCCTGGTTGTTTTTTGTATTTAGCAGACTAAAATCCAACTTGTATGACCTTGTACAGATTGGTATAGACCTGCAATTGATTGGAAAAGTGGAAAAATATCTTACTCTTTCAAATGCAATTGGTTTCACAAATTTTCACTGTGTTTTGATCAAGTTATAACCATTTTAGTGTTAATAGTTCCAAACCCTAGTCAAGGTTTCCAGCAAGAAAAATAAATTCATGGACAGAGTTTCCACCAAGGAAAATTAATGAAATTTGGTGGAAAGCTCTATACCATTACTTCCCACACCTCTAAAAATGAGGGCTCATAATATTCTCTTTTTAATGAGGTATCTAGGGCTGTGTGTTCATTTTTGCAGGAAAATAGTCATGAAACCCTAGTTGCTTGAGGGTTTAACAAAACCTGTTTATTATTTTACCATGATTGGTTGGAAAATCAAAAAAGTGTATATTGTAAGGGTATTGAACAATCCAATATCTCTTGTATCATGTTGATTTCCTTATTGAATTTCCATTAGGCTATAGGAGCAGTGTGGCTAAGATGAACTTGGATGCACCTAGTCATTGTTTGTGATGAATCATTATATGAAATGTTTCAAGTGAGTCAAGTTTAATTCCTTCCTCTGCATCATTATTGGTATCAGAGACAATAAAGACACCAAAGGTAATCAAGTAAGTTGAGAAAAACAAAGATTCCTCCAAGAATGAATGTAGTTGAAAGAGCAGCAGAAAGGATAGCAACCCAATTAGGGGAAACCCTTGCCAAAGAGATGAGGGAGATGAGAGTTAGTCTTGATGCAAGAATTACAACAGTAGAGGCTAATCAAAGAAGAAGAGTGGTTACAGGAGATTTTAGTGACCAAGAAGAAGGAATGGATTAAAATAATCCACCAAAAGAAGAACCCCAGGAAGAGAGATATTGATGAGATAAGGATGGAAAGATTGCTTAGGGAAATCAAGGGTGAAGGTTCCAAGGTGAAGATGGAACTTCCAGTGTATGTAGGTAGTTTGAACAATGAGGAACTTCTTGATTGGATAGGAGATTTGGACATATAATTTGAATTTGAGGAGGTAATTGAAGAGCAATAGGTGAAGTTGTCCATAACCAAGTTGAAAGGCCATGCATCCCTATGGTGGGATTATGTGCAAGAAGAAAGAAGGAGAAAAGGAAAATCCTACATCACTTCTTGGGATGATGGTTTCCAAGTTGAAAGGAAAATTTCTACCTAGTGACTACACCACTCAATTGTATAGGAAACTACAAAACTTGAAACAAAAAGACATGGATGTAAAGGAGTACACAGAAGAATTTTACAAACTGAGTAATAGATCAGTCCATATGGAGGATGATTTTGATAAGGTTGCAAGATACCTTAATGGGATTAAATATAGCCTACAAGATGAATTGAGTCGTATTACAAGCCCTAGGACACTAGAAGAATGCTACCAACTAGCCATGAAGGCTGAAGAGAAGTTGAAAAGAAGACAAGAGAAACAAAATAGAGGGAAGCGAAGGAATTATAGAGGAAGAGGATCATTTTCTAGTAGAGGATAGTCACAAATGTCTCAAGATGAGACAAACAATTCTCAATAACAAACATAAAATTCAAGAGGAAGTTTTAGAGGAAGAAGATTTAACTTTAGCGGTAGGTTTGGACATAGATGAGGATCCAACAGCTTCACGGGAAAATACTACAAATGTAACAATTTTGTAGGTCATCAAACTTGGGAGTGCCCAGAAGAACAATCAACTACTTCTTTTAGGAGTGAAAGAAGGAATCAAATTGCTTAAGGTGGAGTTGTTGAAAGTGTTAACTCTTCACCACAAACTGAGGAACCAAAAGTTGGAGAATCTTTTTTGATGAGTAGAACATTGATCAAGGTTCCCATGGAGAAGGAGCCACCTCAAAGGAAATCGCTCTTCAGGACCATTTGCAAATGTCAAGGTAAGTGTTGTCAAGTTGTCATAGATTTTAGTAGCACTAATAACTTAGTTGTTAAAATAGTAGAAAATTTGAAGTTGAAAAGATTACCCCATGCCACACCATATAAGGTATCATGGTTGAATAAACGGAAGAAAGTTTTAATCAATGAACAATGTTGGGTAGAGTTCCAAATAGGAAGGTATAAGGACAAAATATTGTGTGATATCATCCCTATGGATGTGTGCCATATGTTACTTGTTAGGCCATGGTAATATGATAGGAAAATAGTCCATGATGGTAGAAAGAATGTCTATGTCATAAAGAAGGAAGGGACCTATTATACTCTAACACCTTTGAAGGAGGAATCCCAAGACCAAAAAGTGGGATCAAGTGTGATGTTGGTGGGTGAGAAAGAGTTCATAAAAACCATGGAAGAGGAAGAAACAGGCTTTGCAATCATGATAAAACCTAGGACTATTATGATAGAAATTAGGATTGATGAGTTACCTTTTGATATCCAAGATTTGCTACATAAGTATGTTGACATAGTGGTAGATGAATGCCCAAAATCTTTGCCTCTAATAAGGATATTAGCCATAATATTGAATTCATACTAGGGGCTAGTTTACCAAATAAAGTAGCCTATAAAATGACACCACGATAGAATGAAGAAATCAGAAAACAAGTGTAGGAGTTGCTTGAAAAAGGTTTAATTAGGGAAATCCTTAGTCCTTGTGCAAATCCAATTGTTCTAGAACCTAAGAAGGGAGGTGAATGGAGGATGTGTACTAATTCTAGGTCAATATACAATATTACAATTAGATATAGGTTTCCAATTCCAAGGATAGAGGACTCAAGATGGATTGCCTAAGTGGAGTAAGTTGCTTTTCCAAGATAGACCTTAAAAGTGGTTGCCACCAAATCAGAATTAGACAAGGGGATGAGTGGAAGGAAACATTCAAGACAAATTATGAGTGGATTGTTATGCCTTTTGGTCTTTCCAATGCACCTAGTACCTTCATGAGGCTTATGAATGAGGTTCTCAAGCCATAAATTGATAAGTTTGTAGTTGTTTACCTTGATGATATACTAGTTTTCAGTTCTACAAAAGAAGAGCATTTACATCATTTTAATTTGGTGTTAAGAAGGTTACAAGAGGATAAACTAATGATTAATATGAAAAGGTGTGAGTTAATGAAGATATTGTACCTTGGGTTTGTGGTCACAAAGGGAACATTAAAAATGGATCCAAGCAAGGTGGAAGCAATATTTAGTTAGCCTACACCTAAATCAGTTGCAGAGGTAAGAATTTTTCATAGGTTAGCAAGTTTTTTATAGGAAATTCATCAAGAGTTTCAGTCATGTGTGTGTGCCTATAATAGACACAGTAAAAGGGGATAAAAAGAGGAAGTTTGTTTGGACCAAGCAAGCTATTGAGAGCTTTTAGTATTTAAAGAAAAGAGTAGTAGAGCAGCCTATATTAGTTTTACTTGATTTCAATAAGGTCTTTTCAATAGAATGTGATGCTAGTGGCTATGCTATAAGGGCAGTATTGAGTCAAGATAACATTCTTATATCCTTCTTTAGTGAAAAATTGAATGATTCTAAAAAGAATTACTCCTCTTATGATCTAGAAATGCATGCCATGGTTCAATCTTTGAAAAAATGGAGACATTTTCTTCTTCCAAAGGATTTTGTAGTCTATACTGATAACCATGCTCTTCAATTCCTAAATATCGAAGAGAAACTTAGTCAAAGGCATATCAAGTGGGTGTAATACTTGAAAATTTTCACTTTCACTATCAAGCACAAGAAGGGATAGTCCAATAAAGTGGCTAATGCTTTAATTAGGAGAGCACTAATGGTGTGAGAGATTCAATTACAAAGTGTGGGAGTTGAAGCACTCAAAGGTATGTATGTCGATGATGCAGATTTCAAGGAGATTTATGAGTATTGTAAGTAACCTCATACACCACCAATAACAAATGGCTTGAATTTCTTATTCAAGATGATTTATTGTTCAAAGGAGCACAAATTTCTTTACCCAAGTGCTCAATGAGATAAATCCTTATCAAGGAAAAGCATTGTGGGAGTTTGGCAGATCATTTTGCACTTGACAAGACATTGGAGCAGCTAAGAAGACATTATTTTTGGCCTAAGATGCAATCAGATGTGAGGTTTGTGGAGAGGTACACTATTTTCCAAAGATCAAAGAGAAGCAACACAAATGCAAGGTTATATCAGCCTTTACCCATTCCCAATAGGCCTTTGGAATTCATTAGCATGGATTTTTTCATGGGATTGCCAAAAACACCATAGAGTTTTGACTCTTGGTCTATGTTGTAGTTGACCAGTTCTCAAAAATGGCTCACTTCATTCCTTGTAAGAGCACCAATAATGTCTCCTATATTGCAGGTTTGTTCTTTAAGGAGGTTGTTAGAGTTCACGGTTTTCCATTGAGTATAGTTTTAGATAGGGACAACAAGTTCATAGGACATTTTTGGAGGAAATTATGGAGAAAACTTGGTACCAATCTCAATTTTAGTTCTACCTACCATCCTCAAACTAATGGAAAATTTGGGGTGGTTAATAGGAGCTTAGGTAGCCTCCTAAGATGTCTTTCAAAGGATCATTCTACTCAATGGGATCTTGTGTTACCTCAAGAAAAGTTTTCCTATAATGATTTAGTGAATAGGAGCATTGGAATGAGTCCATTTCAATTGGTCTATGGTATGCATCCAAGAGGAGTATTTAATTTGAGATATCTTAGTGGTATGGAGAGACAAAGTGTTGAAGGTGAGCAATTTTCCATTGCTATGCAAGAAATTCATCAACAAGTGAAAGAGCAGCTCCAAACTAGTGTTGACAAATACAAACAAAGGGTAGATTTGAAAAGAAGGGAGGTTGATTTCAAGGTTGGGATCTTTTCTTAGCACATCTCACCAAAAAAATGTTTCCTAGAGGTCAATATTCTAAGTTGTAGATGAAGATAGGCCCTTGTAGGATTGTTCACAAGTTTTCCAATAATGCCTATGAGATTGAATTGCCTAGTGGAGTTGGCATCTCACCTATTTTCAATGTTTTTGACTTGTACCCTTACAAAGGGGATGTCATTGTTGATGAAGGGGCATGTTTACAATAGCTCTAGATGTTGAATGGATCAAAGATCTTCCACCTAGTAAACCAAAGGAGTTAGAGTGCATCATTAACACTAGAGAGCTCAAGAAGACAAGAGGCAAGCAACACCTCCATTATTTGGTCAAGTGAAAAGGCCTCCCCATTTAATATTCCACATGGATGACTGAAGATAATATCCTCAAGCATGACCGTACTATTGCAAACCTTCTCTCAAGTGGAACCTGAGTTCTTTCTCTCCCTAGGGTACAATGCAGGGGCATCCATTTTAATGCATTTTTTGTCATTTTGTAAAGGTTTTGAATTTTTTATCCAACCTTGGTTTTGAGTTGATTTATGTTGTTTTGTGTAAATAAGGTCATTTTGGACCATTTGGGATCATGTGAGTATGTTTTGATTGGTTAGGAGGAAAATCGTAAAAAGTTATCAATGTTGTCAACTCAAAAAGTGCATGCAACTTTGCAACATTGGGTTTTGGGATTTAGAAATCAGTTTTGAGTAGTTAGTGGATTAAAATTAAGGGAAGAGACATTTTCTCATGTCAATCTGGTGGGGAAAGGGATGGAATGAAAAAAACATCATTTTTACAATGTTTCCTAGTTATTTTTTGTGTGTAGTAGTTTGAAATCCAACTTGTATGGCCTTGTACAAATTGGTACAAACCTACAATTGATTGAAAAAGTTTAATAATCTCTTACTCTTTCAAATTCAATTGGTTTCATAAGTTTTCACTGCGTTTTGATCAAGTTATATCCATTTTAGTGTTAATAGTCCCAAACCCTAGCCAAGGTTTCTAGCAAGCAAAATAAATTCATGGACAGAGTTTCCACTGTGGAAAATTAATGAAACTTGGTGGAAAGCAATGTACCATTATTTCCCACACCTCTAGAAAAGGATGGTTCATAATATTCTCTTTTTAATGAGTTATCTAGGACTATGTGTTCATTTTTGCAGGAAAATGGACATGAAACCTTAGTTGCTTGAGGGTTTAACAAAACCTATGTATTTTTTGACCATGATTGGTTGGAAAATTAGCAAAGTCTATTGTAAGGGGACTGTACAGTCCAAGATCTCTTGTATCATGTTGATTTCTTTGTTGAATTCCCATTAGGCTATAGGAGTAGTGTGCATAAGATGAACTAAGATGCACCTAGTCATTGTTTGTGATGAATCATTGTATGAAATATGTCAAGTGAGTCAATTTTAAGTCCTTCCTCTGCATCAATTTGGAAAACTAGCTTCTGGTATCAAATCCATATGGTGATTAATCTTCCTCATTGGTGGCAAACCTTCAGGTACATTATCTGACACAATGTCTTGGAATTGCCCCAACATATCTGAAACTTCTACTAGGTACATCCTCTTTTGCTTTGTTGACTCTAGGAATCAATACAAAACACACATTCTCATGCTTAATTTACCATGTAAAAATTTTCTACCATCTACCAAAAAAACTCTTGCATCACTACATACCTTTTCTCTTGCCTCTTTTAGGAGATTTAACTTATGACAAACTCCATCCTTTGTCAGGGAATATATGTTAGCATGGACAACATGTCAATCAAACTACCATGGCCTTCCAAATAATAAATGACATGCATCCATAGGAATTATATCACACAGTACCTCATCATGATAATTACCAATATTAAACTTCACTAAACATTGTTCATTGACTAAAGCTCTATGGTCTTTCTGCACCCATGCAATCTAATATGGATGCAGGTGTCTATTCCTTTCCAACTGCAGCTTGTTAACCATATCTTCTAAAATGAGATTATCTATGCATGACAACATTTACCTCTATCTTTGCATCTTGTGTGGAATAAACTTTTCCTTTGAATTGGTTCATTTTCTTCATTTAGCAATGCTCTCCTAATGACCAGAGTCTCTCCTCTTTCTACATCTTCAAAATTCTTAGATTCAACTTCCCCATCTACATGTGCAACTCATACATTACCTTCAAGTCTCCTATTTGTCCTTCCTTGATGTTTTGGACACTCGTAGGCTTGATCTCCTTCTTCTCCACATTGGAAACAGGTTCCTTTGAAGACTCCTCTTCCAAGGCCTCGTCTAGGTCATCCTCTTCCTCTTTGTTCACCATTTTTTTGTCATAAGGGCGATAATGATTATCTCCTCTTTGGTTTCAAATGGGACCAACTTCTTCATTCTTCTTTTGATCTTCATTTCATCCTCCATAGGGTCTTCTACTAATCATTCCATCATGACCTCTTCCTCTTTGTTGACTTTCAAATCTTCTATTTAGGTTCTCTTCTACCTTTAGAGAAAGTTGATAAGCATCTTCCATTGTGGTCATTCTAACCAAACTCAACTCTTCTTGAATACTTGGTTTCAACCCATTTATAAAACAAGATACCTTTTTCTAGTTGACCTCTAAATGTCTTGTTCTAATAATGACCTTGTAGAACTCTTATCTATACTCCACAGATTTACCAGTTTGCTTCAAACCTTGCATCTTTTTTAGTAGATCTAATTTATAATCGATAGGAATAAACTCTCTTTAACTTCTCCACCATTTGATCCCATCTAGTGATTTTCTCTTTACCTCTTCTATTTCTTTCTTGTTGTACTTATTTCCACAAAATATTGGCATGACCTTTCAATTTGATCTTTGCAAATTTGACCCTCTCAAGATCTTCTATCTCTTCTTACTCAAATTACTCTTACATGTCATTTATCTAATCAATAAATTCTTCCATATTGATATTTTCAAAGTATGCAAAAACTTCAATTCTTGCCCTTTTCCAATCTTGGAGAGGGCCTTCAATAATTTGAATTGTTCACAGTCTTTCAGTTCATCATGTTGTTGAAGGATCACATATATTGAGATTTAAGCTCAATAAGTGTGATTTAAATCTCTTCGTGTTGGTTGTGCTTTCACATGTTGGTTGTAGCATTATGAAAGCATCATATTGCAACAAATAAAAACATGTGCAATGTCAACAATATATTGGAGAGGCTTGGAAAGTTTATTATACTTTTAGAACCAACAACCAGTAATTATAGATTCAATGAAAAACTTATAAGTGTAAATGCTTGCAAGATGGTAATATTACCACCAACAAGTTTATGAGGTAAAACTACTCTAAGATCATTGTACATGAACATTGAGAGAAATAAATCTCATGATTACTTTTTAACACAAGTTTGAAGTTGAGAATTATGAAAGCGGGGTATTTTTTTATCTAGTTTTAACCCTTGTTTTTGAATTAATTTCTACAAGAGTAAGTTAGTTTGTTAAATATTTCATAATTTCTGTAATTTTGCATTGCTCTTCAATTTTTTTGAATGTTTTTTAAACGAGCTTGTTTATGAGAAATATTTTTTTGATGCTAACAATTTATTTTCTTTTCGAACAATCTATGTGATATTATGACGTCATTACCATAATCAATAGAATGTTGCATGCATATTAATATCTAACATTATATTATTATGATATTACAAAATTTAAAGTAAAAATAAATTACTACTTATGTTAGTGATTTCATAATATCACAATGGTTGTCTGAAAAGAAACTTTGCAAGCATCAAAAAAAATATTTTTCTGAGCATGTTTCTTTAAAAATAATTTAAAAAAATTAAGACTAAAGCAAACATCGAGGACTAGTGAAATATTTAACAAACTAACTCATGCAAAAAATAATTATAAAAAATGAAGTTAATTAAATTTCTTTACAAAACAAAGAGTCAATTTAAATAAAATTTAAAATGGGTTAAAAGATAATAGAATATTTCTTGGGAGATCTTTTGTAGGATAATTTTATTGGAAGATTCTAGTCAATATGACATACCATCACTATATTCTTCAAAATATGATTGAACTCACTCATAAGATTTACATTTTATAGAAAGTTTCCCTATACACATTACAAAAATTATCATAGTTGAACCACCGATCAACAACCATCTACCAAGAAACATGAAGATATTTAAGGTCAATATTCATACAACCAACAAGAATAGATTTAAGCTTATTATGTGTGATAGTATAATAAAAAACTAATGATTTAGTTTCATTATATGTGATGCTAAAACCAACAAGAAGAGATCTAATCCGAATGTGTACTCCTTCAAGCAATAACAAACAACCAACAACCATGAAACAAGAAGATATTTAAGCTCGGTATGTGTGATAGTAATACCAACAAGAAAATATTTAAACTCAGTATGTGTGATACTATAATTAACAAATAATAGTTTATTTTTTAAGATATTTGATGGTACAACCAACAAGAAGAAATTTAAGCTCAATGTGTGATCCTTCAACCAATAAAAATATATTGAAGTGAAGTACTTTTAATCCCTTAAGCAACAACCATAAACCAACAAACAAGAATATATTTTAAGTATATGTTATAATGCAAACAAAAACAAGAGATTTAAACTTAGCATGTGTAATACTATAAATAACAACTAAATATTTTATTTCTATATGTGTAATTTTGTTGAACACATTCGAATACTAAGAGGGGGGGTGAATCAATCTACACAAAAAGAAAAAGATATTAGCAGAAATAAAAGATACAAGAAGAAATAAATCCATAAATGCTAGATTCATTCACCATGAGCATAAAAAGGAAAGAGCTTATTACAGGAAAATGTGAACATGATGTAAAGAAGAAGATTGCAAGAACATCCACATTACATAGAGCAATTTGAAAGTGAAAAAAGATATATAAATATATATTTATATATTTCTTATGGACTGCATTACATCATAAAAAAGAGAGAGGCTTTTCATTGCAAGGGTTCTTAAACACGGAGGATGAAGATGAGGACCCTAATGGACTCAATGACTTATTGTATACGCTCAATTTTCACATGCAAGGCATCTTGAGAGCCTGTATTCATGGAATTTCTTCTCATTTCTTCTAAAAGAAGTGTAGCAATGAGATTATCCATCTTTGGCTCTACACCACCACCACTTATGCCAACAATTGGATTTTCTAAAGATTCAGGTAAAGAGCAAAGAAAAAAAATTCATTTATCTTCTTCTATCTTAACATCTACATATGCAAGCTAACTTATAGCCATATTAAAATAATTTAAATACTTCGTAATAGAATCACCATCCTTCATTTTCAAACATTATAAATGTCTTTTGAGATATAATTTATTAGTTAGACTTTTCGTTTGGTAAATTTGTCACCTATAACTTATAAATGTCTTTTCCATTTTATTCCAATCTTCTTCAGACACACTAGATGGTTTGTTTTCATTTGAAACTGCCAACCACTGATCTCTCTCTTCAAGGAGATCCTCCATCTTCAACTTCCACATCTTGTAACCAGTGTCATTAAATTTCTCAATATCTAGACGAGAGGTAGAATCAATGGTTTTCAATCTTCTTCACAAATATATAAACCCATAAAGAAAAAGTTCCCACTATAACCAAAAAACCTTCAACACTTAAGAGAAGTGTATCCTTCTCTCAACAAAATCATTAGCTCTGATGTACCAAATGTTGGAAATCAAGGTGAAACTTGTAATAATATGAACTTAAACAAGTGGTTGCAAACCTAAAATTATGTATTCAAAATTACCATAAATTAATTATGTGATTAACAATTCCAACAATGAAAGCAAAAACAACTATACCACAAGTTGAGAATCACAAGTGACACAAGATATACGTGGATAAACCCTTGTAGTAAAAAACTCCACACCCAAAGAGATGAAATGTTTGTATTAATATTCAATGAAGTATAAAAATACAACAATCCTCTTTGAATCTTAGCAGCACTTCATTACTCAGACAACTTGCATACAAACTTCTAAAATCACCATCTTAATGCTCCAATATATAGAATTTTTTGGGAGAGAATACCACTTGTGGTATCCCAAAACAACAAGTAAAAACACCTGGAAAAAACCATGCCCCCTTAGTGGATAGCTCATAAGCATGGTGAAAAATATTAAATGATCAAATGGCCTTCACATGGGCACCTAACCCATAGCCAATTAGAATTGATCAATCTTGAGTGCTCCATTACTCTCTAATGGCTTTGTCAGCTCAAACCCATAACATGCAAGCTTGGACACCCAACCCATGATAACATGAAAATAACATACAAGAACATGCATTTTTGGGTGGTCTCCTAATGCAGAGCAGGGTGGATAACTTCAACACAACCTAAATCAAACAAAATTTTCATCCTAGAACATAATTTGGTGGGTTTTTCTCGCAATCCTTCAATCTCTCTAGTAATCCTTCCTAACTAGTTTTACAATCACAACTTCATGTGAGACCTCATACCCAAACTATAAAAGCATTTTTTAATACCCTTTTTGGCCTTTGTCAACATTTCCAAAATTTGGATGGGGTTGTATTGTATGAACAGACCCTAAATTTGACTGACCTACTTCTCTAGGCCTTGAAAGTAAGGCAACAAATTGAGTCTTTTGGACATAAATTTTAGTGAAGAAATAATACCTAAAATGTAAACACAGTTCTAGATACCCATTTGGGATTTATATAATATACTTCAGAACTAAGGTGGGTTACTTTGTACAGAATCCTTCAAAAATTGACTTTTCTTCTACTAATTAAACCCAAAACATAAAGAAATTTGACCTAGGGCATCACCAAAACAAGTGCAAACCTTCTCCCCTAAACCTGCAACTTTATAGAAACAAAAAAAAACCTATTTATAGCCATTCCACTAATTTTCATGAGGTTTCACCATTAGAATGGTGAGATATTCATTTTTTCTTCCTTCAAGGCACTAAACCTAGGGTTTTCAACTAATCTGAGGTAAATTTGCTTTAAAACACTCAAATCTTAATGAAATTCAATGAGACAAAGTGCAGTAGACTCAATTCTCCATCAACTCCAATTGGTTTTAAATCATGAACCAACTGTACAAGGCCATACCAAGCTCTAAAATAATAATTTAACGTTCGAAAATGCAGAAACAAGGATGTCTTTTATTGAATTCACTTCAAAAATGTCACAACCAACCTTGGTTTCAACCTCCCCAAGGCTATTTAAACATGTACCAACCATTTACAACTTATTTTCAAACTACAACCATTCTAATTCCTTCATTTACACCATGTGACTTCAAATTCCACAATTTGCAACATTTTTGACAATACTGACAACTTTTACAACATATAGCAACTTTTACATTTTTGACAACTTGACCACACCTATCCTCCTAAGACCTCTTCTAGACCCTTACAAACATAAATATGATCCAAAAATACCTTATTACATAAGAGAGACACAAAACCAAAATTTCATGGGTGCTCTTGCACCATCCCCACCCAAAAAGTGGATGCCTAAAAGGAATATTCTCTTGAGATGCTTTGTAATCATCACCATAGTGGGTTCACCTCTATGAATGCGATTATAATTTGTCATAGGAAAATAAATAATAAATAATTTTCCTCTCATGTCTTCAAGGAAAATTTTCAAAGAATGTGGAGACACATAATATCAACTTAGGATATCAACTATAATGTCACCTATCCTAGCAATACATTCATAATGGGTGATGGGTTCCACTAGCAGCAATAAAGGTAACTTATGGATATGAATATTTAATATTTTCCCCATATGTGGACACCTAGAATGGGATGGTAAAAATTAGGAAGAGGAAAAATGGGTGACTGTTGGGCTTCTCCAAGTGGGCGCTTAAAAAGGGGCAATAAGTGTCTTGATATTATCTCTTTTGTTGCATTTAATGTAATGTTTCATTTCCATGTTTGAGCACCCAAGTTGGAAAGAAACTATTGGAGCCAAAACTAGTGTCCTTTCATATTTCAAGAAGGAAATCCAAGGGTTGGGATTTTTGGAATGAAGAATCATCTTTGGGTGCCATGTTTGGTGCTACAAAGCTCTTCACAAGTCTATAAAATCAACTCCTTGGGTGTAGAAATTAGGAGGAAAAGATAAATGTAAAGTTACTCTATAGGAACAATGTTAAATTAGAGCATACAGAGGTTGTTCATAGGTACACAAGTTTTCCATGTTGGAGGAAAAGAGGATAATAGAAGTGAATGTATTGTAATCTAATTTATTTGAAGATAATGCATACTTGGTCTCTCGTCTTAGTGTATTTTTTACCTGCAAGGATTTCTCCACATAAATCCTATGTTGTGTGATGCCTTTTATCTTGCTTATGTGTGCCTCTTTGCTACTATCTTATGATTATGTTGTTTTTTATGTATTGATGTTATAATTTCACATAAGGTGGTGTCATTAAGCATGTTATGTTGGTTATTTTATAACATCATAAAGAGGATGGATTAGATCATCATGGTAATTCCATATTAAGGTCACATAATTTCATATTTGCATATAACTTTCATATTTTTATTTTGTAGTAGTCCAAGCCCTATATCTCATCCATTAAAGTCACAAATTGATTATTTGGATAGAGATTGAAAGTCCCCAACATTTGGTATCAAAGCTAAAGGTTAACTTCGTTCTAAGCATTATGTTGTTTTTATTTCTTAGCTTGGAAAGATTGTGTGAAACAATTAGAAGGAATTGAAGGTTGTTGGAGCCTTGCAGGGCTGCAATGAATGTTCTACAAGTTAACTTTATTTTTTAGATATGTAAGATTGTGATTAATGGGAAAATGGGTGCTTTATAACCTAGGTCATCGAACACCACTTTTGTCCTATATTCATTCAAAGATGTCCTAGGAGTCCCAATTGGATTGACTAACAACCTCACAAGGTGAGTCAATTCACAATGAGGAGGACCTAGGAGGGGGTTTTCTCAACTTTAAAGGGATTCACCACCAAACAAATGCTGGAAAACACAATTTGATATGCAAAATGACCTAGAATTAGAAATGCAAGCTAAATGAGAGATGCAAATAATGAAATTATGCAATAGCAAGAGAGTATGTGTGTACCTAGGAATTCTGGAGATGTTGTGAGGATTCTGGAAATGTGAAGAGACTTCCAAAAAGTGTTGTGGAGGACTAAGACACCCAAGATGGTGTATTAGCCTCGTTGTTTTTCAGGGCAGATGCAGAGTCTTCGGCTGTCAAAACTAGATCTAAAGGAATCTCTGAAAAATATGCTTGGGAGGACTAAAACACCCAAGGTGGCATATTAGTCCCGTTTTAGATTTCTAAAAACTTTGAATGTGGTCCTGAGCTCCAAGGTATGCACTTGCTTCTCCTCTAATCTGTGGTCCTGAAACTTCCAGATCTAGCCTATAGGTGAGTTTTTGTGAAGATGATGACTTTAGCAATGCAAATTTTCACTTTGACAACTTTTGCACTCCAAATGGTCTTCAAGTCTTCAACCTAAATCTACAAATACAAACACACAAGAGGGAAAAACTTGTTGATTGTTAGTGAATGGGGGTTTTCCTTGGTCAAACCCCTTGTAGGTAATTAAACCAAATGATGAAATGAAACATGAAATGTGAAATATATAAATGATATCATCTTGAATGATGTCTTTTGAAGAAAATCTATAATCTACCATGTAGTGGCCATGAATAATGTAGATCTTGGATCATTGAATATTATGTGAGCAATGGTTGCAAATAGATCTTCAATGCTACATCCACAATCTCGGCTCGACAACATGAAGGGATGCACTAAACCCTGACATGATGCTTGAATCTTGATGATGGTTCCAAAGCTTGATGAATTGCTCTTGAATGCATAAATTTTCCTTAGGAATGAATACTTGAATGCTTATTATGAAAATGAGTGGAGGAACCTTGTATTTATACTTATTTGTGCTTAATATCCTGAAATTATACAGCAAGCCAACATATGAATTCATTAATTAAAGGAGGATAAATCCCACCAATATTTGAAATTGAATCCTGAAAATAAGCCAAGGAGGACTAAGGCACCCTAGGTGGAGTCTTAGTCCTAAGGCTCAAATCTCGAGGAAAAGACTTCAAAAAGGGACCTATTCAGGTGCTCTCAAAATCAGGGTCCCAAGACCCATGGAGGAAAAAGAAGCCCTAGGTGGAGTTTTAGTCCTAGTCCATAAATCAAGGACACGGATAGAATCATTAAATGATCATTTATCTTTTGGTGGTTTTCAATATTCACCATAAAAATATATAGTTCATAGGGCTTGTGGATGCAAAATAGGACCAATTAAGCCATAATGAGGATAAATAAAGCAAGGCGGGCCCAAAAAAGTGTGAAAATGCAAGGATATGCATTTTACTACACTACATTTAGCCCCCACTTTAGTGAGAGGGTGAACTTGCTTCAAACTCACACTTAAGTAGCCAACTATGCAATCAAGAGGGGTTCAAATGTATGAATGTTACTAATATAGGATGACAATGATCAAGAGGGATGATCAAGCCCCCAAGGTCGAGATTCTATGAGAAACCAACATAGGCATAAAGGAACACACACGTGGATGATATATGAAGCCATAATCAAATCGCAAACATACACCATCAAAGATAGAAAAAGGAAAAAAAAAATGAAAAAGAAAAATGCTATGAATCAAGCCTCGATTGGTCATCCAACATGGTGGACTGGGTCTAGGTTGTTTTTCCGAAAGGAGGTTTACAAGTGGAATGTGTTTTCCACTATGCAAACAAAATGCATGCTCGTAAGGGCTAGTGCGAGCTAGTTATCCACTAGGTGAGCCCCAAGAGATCCATATCAATGTCATAGCCCCATGACTATGATAAGGAAAAAATGCATGCTCACAAGGGCTAGTGAAGCTAGTTGTTCACTAGGTGAGCCCCATGGAACCATATCAAAGTCATACCTCCATGACTTTAATAAGGTACAAAAATGCAACGCAACAAGAAAGAGGGATGTTCAAAGGGATTTTTCTTAGTTCGTGCAATGTCTCATCTTAGGGGACATTGTGCTTAATGTTTCCAAGAGAGGAAAAGTCAAAGAAATATCACACTCTCAGAGGAAATCAAACCCAATGACACCACCAAGAAATAAATGCATTGCAGGAAGAAAGAAAATCGCACAATGAAACATGAGAACAAATGCAAATGAAATCATGCCAAAATAATGCCAATGTATGCCCCCACTTTAAATAAATTGCTAACACCACATGTGTTGTGAGCAATTACTTTAAAGTAGCCAAATAGGAAAAATGAAAAGAAGGTTGCCCCCAAAACTCAGTACATGACATGCGAGCCAACTTAAGGCATGTTTTCCACATCCCAAGCTTGCTCTTATATGTACATGAAAGGTGGTAAACTAGCCAAAAGAGACAATGACAAATGACATACGAGGACAAGTCTTGCTAAACCCTTTCCCTCACTTAGTGCAAGATAGGGGTGAGACGAATAAGATGAAAATGAGTATCAATTAGAGGAATTATGTGCTTCAATACAAGGAAGAGCACCACACTCCTTGATATGTTAAATTTTGTTAATTAAAGCCTTACATTCATTAGTAGCATGACCATGAACTCTATGATATGTGAAAAATGAACTCTTGTAGTAGAATTTCTTTCGTGTTTTTGGAGGGAGAGAGATCAGACAAACTTGGAGGAGTCTCGTCAAGATATTCTCTTCATCTTGATAGAAGATGTTCCTTTATTTTGTGACAAAGATATCTCTTGCTTAATATTAGATGTCATACTTACACAAGACTCTTTAGATTGTGAGATTTTGTTCTCTTCTTTACAGAAAGGTGTAAAATCTAATGAATTCCAATCATTAGTGTTTTGTAAGATGACATTGACATTAAGCGAAGATTTCTTTGTTTGTTTCATTTCTTGCAAAAGATAACAATCAAGACCACTATTTTCTATTAGTTCAAGATACACTACTATTAAAGTCTACTTAGAGGAATCTTTTGTAAGAGTGTTGATGTTAAGTGAAGGCTTGTTTATTTCTATCAAAGGACAATAACCAAGACCATTAGTTGTTTCTTTCACTTGAGGCTCTATAGGGACACGGATACCTTGTTCTCTAGCACCACATCCTTTTCCACTATATCCAAGTTGTTTCATAAGTTCATAACCTTTTCTATAAAGCTTTTTCATTTCTTTAGGATTTGAAGGTTGTTGATAATCAACTTCATCAAAGTTTGTTGTATAATTTTTTGTCATGTGTTCTAAAGTGGTTGAGGTGGATGCTTTCGAAGATTCTTCTTTTTCCTTTCCCTTTTCAAAGTCCTTTGTTGTGATATTTTATTCTCCCATGAATGTAGGTGTAAAATCTAAGGAACCCCAATCATCTTCTAATAGCTTCATGACTTCTTCAATGTGTTTTTCTCAAGTTTTAAGACACTATAAGGCTCATGATCAATATCAAGTGTGTGCACTTTGTTGTTGTAGATGTATTTCATTTTACGATGAAGAGTGGAAGGCACCCCATTCATTGCATGAATCCATGGTCTTCCTAAAAGAAGGTTATATAAAATATCATCAGGCATAACATGAATTCAAGTTTGTAATGTGGCCTTTCCAACTTTAAGAGGTAAATTGATTACACCAAGTGGTTGTTTTCTCACGTTATCAAAGCCATTAATAGAGAAAGAGATAGGTTGGATTTTTTATTTATCAACACCAAGCTTATCCAAAACATTTACACTACACACATTTAAGGTTGAGCCATTGTCAACAAGGGTTTTTTTATCTCTTTTGTATTGTATTGAGCTATGATCATGAAAGCATCACATTGTTTTTTCCCTTCCAAAGGGGGTAGTTCACTTTGGTGGAAAATAATGTCAACATTTATTCCTTGAATCATGGTTGTTATATCATTCGGATTTGCACTAGAGGGAACCACAACTTGCTGCAAGGTTGTTTGAAGCATAATGTGATAATTAGGTGAATTTTGAATTAAGTCCCATAGGGATATCTTAGCAGGAGTATTCTTAAGTTTTTTCAATAAGATCATACTCCTTCCCACTATGTGAAGTTAAATGGGGAGCACTAGGCAAAATAAGATTAGGAAATGGGAGGGATGTTGAAGGTGTTTGTCTTGGTTGTGGATTGTCCCTAGTGTTGCACATATGAGAAATGGTATTGTAACTCAGTTGCTATGAAACATTGTTCTTAGGTGGTCTGAGCATAAGGATGGATTTGTTTTGAGCTTGTGGTTTTTGAGAAGATGGATGGCTAATAAGTTTAGGCTAGGAAGAGTAATTCAAGGGGTATCTAATGTGAATAACCTCATAAGACTTATCATTATTTTCATGATATCTTAGTGAAGAGGAGTCTAAGGTTAATTCATCATCTTCATCTAAGGAATTAATATTGTTAATATTCTCATTTTCTTTTATTGTTATATCTTCCCTGGTAGGAGAGTTTTTAGGAGAACTACAAACCAAATATTCTTGAAATTCAAGGATTGGTTCTTCTAAGATGACTTCATCACATGCAAGGGAGTTATCAATGGTGGAATTGTCTTGTTCATCAACAATGGTGTTGTCTTGTTCAAGAATGTTTTCTCTAGGGGAAGAGAGGAAATCAATATTCCCATGACTTTCATTGATTAGATCTTCTAACATCAAAGTATCATCTTCACAACTAGGAGATATACTTGGAGAAGAACAAATGTGATTTTCATGATCATTTACGGTTGTTTCTTCTTGTTCATCAATGCCATGTTCACTAAGAGAGGTAGGAGGAGAGAAACAACTAGGACTCTCAAAAATATCATTGATTTGTTCTTCTAACATAAAAATATATTCTTCACCAATAGGAGAGATATTAGGAGAAGAATGAATATGATCATTAGGATTGTCCAAGGTTGTATTCTCTTTCACTAAAACACTCTCATAGGGAGGGGACAGGAACTTTTCCTTAGCGTGCCTAGAAAGGTAAGGTACTAACATCGTTTGACCAAAAATGAAAAGAAATTTTAACCATCTCATCCAATGCTTTAATAATGTAAACAATGTGTATCCAAAGATGTGAAACAATTTTATCCAATGAATGAAAAACTTGAAGAATATAAATAATGTATATCCAAAAATGAAAAGCACTTAAATATCAAACTTATGCAAAGTTTTATGAATGTAAACATTGTATATGCAAAAGTGAAAAGTACTTTTATCCATATTATGCAAAGTTTCAGAAATGTGAGCATTTTTAGATCTAATGATGATTGTAATTGAAATGATTTCAAAAATGATTTCCCTAAATTGATGTTTTTGACCTAGATGCATAAAATGGATGTTACCAAAACTTCCCAAACTTACAGTATACATTACCAAGAGGCTTAGGAAGCACATAAAAGAAGATTTAAATCTTGAAAACTATAGCTTCAAACTCAATAGGGAGTAAGATGCCAATAAGGGTGTTTTAGTCCTACTGAAGGAATTTGAAGGTTCCAAAAACTGGAATAGAATGCAATCAACTCAAGTAGGGTTCTGAGCCAAAAACCCTGAAAGGGACTAAGATGCCAGTAAGGGTGTTTTTGTCCTAGTGGAGGTTTTTTTCAAAAAAACAACAAATTCTAAGTTGTTAATAGTGTTCCCAGATTTCCTACCCAGGGACCTAATGTTTGGAAACAAAAAATTGTGCAAATGAATGCAAGAAAAAGTGACTATTGACAAGCAATTGGATGCAAAATTGAATGCAATTTTTTTCAATTTTGAATGCAATAATAATGTTTCTAAATGCAATTAGGATGATGAATAATGCACTTTTTAAATTTTTCAATGAGATAAAATGATGCAAGCAAGAAAAAATGTAACCTACATGCACTTTCACTAATGCAAATATGAGAAACCCTAGATGCACTTTCACTAAATATGAGAAACCCTAGATGCAATTTCACTAATGCAAGAATGAATGCAACCTAGATCTAGGAATGTAATGGACTCCAAATCAGAAAATGAATGCTCAAAATGTTGGGTTCACCAAAATGATTAATGGGAAAATGGGTGCTTTATAACCTAGGTCATAGAACACCACTTTTCTCCTATTATCATTCAAAGATGTCTTAGGAGTCCCAATTGGATTGACTAAAAACCTCACAAGGTGAGTCAATTCACAATGAGGAGGACCTAGGAGGGGGATTTCTCAGCTTTAAATGGGTTCACCACCAAGCAAATGCTTCAAAAAGAAAAAGTTGGAAAACACAATGTGATATGCAAAATGTGTTGGCTTTGGCATAGTTTGTCATTGATGGCAAAGGTTGATAGTTTATTAAGTAGATTGACTGTGTTAAATATTTGCACAGAGATTGTGAGATGTGAGCATTGATAGTGATTTGGCATAGATGTCAAACTATGTTTTACAAGGTGTTTCGATGCTCATCATTATGTTAGTTTTTATTTGAGAGGTCAAACACTATGGGTTGATTACTATGCACAAGATTTTGTAATATGTCATGCCTTGATTATTATTTGCACAAGGTATTTAATGAAGTTAACATTATTGAAATTGACAAAGGAAATGATAAAGTTGTTTGACTAAGGCAGCAATAATGCATAATGCTATGGACTTAGACCGACACAATGATTTGAGCATTATAATGTTTAGGTCTTCATGCTAAATGAGAAAATATAATGATAAATTGTTTTTTTTTACACAATCATAACCCTAAAAGTTTCTATCCGCTAAACACAAAGGAATATTGTTGATGAGGATGATGGTCAATTTAGGTCTCGATGAAGATTGGAAGAATAATGGTATGGCAACTGAAAATGAAGAGAAATGGTTTCAGGCAATTTTCTCTTAGCTTCTACAAGGTGACATCGACCTCATTTTGAAAGGTTTCAATGTATTCTAAGTGGTAACCCGATTTCTTGTTTAAACCCTAGTTTTGTTTCTAAATGAGTTTGCATAATCTGGAAATGGTCTTTTGATTCAAGGTCAATGATTTAAGTCATGTTGTTTTTCCAAGGGATTTTAGTGTATTTGTTATGTTTGGGTCGACTCATGTTCTTTTTCTCAGGTTTCTAAAGTCCTTTATGCTGTCATAAGATATTGTCATTTGGGGTTCCTTGTTGATTCAAACATTTGGGATCTCATGTTTGAAATAGTCTACATGTGCAATGTTTACAAGGGTTTGTTCCTTCAATCATATATGTGTTTATTATTTTGCTTTATACAATACTCTATTACTAGGGCACGGGCTTACACGAATACATTGTTGTTAATAAGTTGTAAACTAAGGTCTATATGTTGCATTGGTGTGGGTTTCTTGTTTAGACTATATACCCAGTTTATACACAATTTCGACCATGTTTAAGTGTATGTTAACAATGCACAATATTTATTCTTCATCGACAATAGTCTAAAAGGTTGGAAATGCTATTCCATGGTGAATTTTGAAAATAGTTATGAGAGGTTACCTTGGCTATGTATGAGAGGCAATTATTACCGAATGGTGCTTCATTCTATTATGATAAATCTGCATTTTATAAACAGATCTCAAAAAGCATTTTTTGGTTTGGTTGATTATAATGTTGAAATCACATAGCCATAATATTTAATTGCATTTACTATTATTATCATGTTGTAAGCAATTCATGAGAAAATTTGTAATGAGGAATGTGTGATCACTTTAAGTGTAGATTGTAATTTGTTTATACTTTCAGATTCTTGTGTCTCATGTGTAGTTGAGACAAAACAAGAAATTCTTTACAAAGAAATAGAGATAATAATCTGTCATGTTTTTATATTATCATTTGATGTGAAAGTTGTTATGTATTTTCTAGTGAGGCAGTTGCTATGTATTTTCTAGTGAGGAAGTTGCTCGCTTAAAATCTAGTGAGGTTGTCGCAACAATAGTAACATTGAGAAGCCAATGAGGATGTAGCAACATTGAAAAGCCAGTGAAGCAGTTTGTAGCCAGTGAGGCTTGTGTTGCCAGTGAGGCTTGTGTTGCCAGTGAGGCATTTTGTAGCCAGTGAGGCATTTTGATTAAGTTAGTGAGGCATTTTATCGAGCGGTTTTTCATCCCTATTCAAGGGTTTTCCACTCAAGAAAAAACTATGTTATGGTGTGATTGCTTTCTTCTGATTATCTTTGTGTTTGTTCAAGTATTTCACATTTAATTGTTTTGATGATGCATTTAATCAATGAATGTTTGTATCAATGAAATAACATGAGCATAAATTGGTGCAAAATTGATCAAGTCAAATTGAAGACCTACTTATATATCCTTAATGATGAAACAAGCTCGATTGCTCTACATATATGATGTTGCACTTAATAGTTAAATTGTTCTGGACTCACATATTATAAGGTCAAAGTCTTGAAAGGTTAATTCAAATTTTTAAATTTGTTATACCACTGATTCACCCCCCTCTCTCAATGGTATCGTACTCCAACAAGTGGTATCAGAGCATAGGTTCCCTATAGAAGTCTAATAGGCTTGGGTAGATCCTAGTAGTAGAGTACCATGGGAAAGTGTAAAATAAATAGAGGAAATAAATATCCCAAGCAAAAAATTGTAAATCAAGTCCTAGTCAAGTCAAGTAATAAGTTGTTGCATGAGTCACCCCTAAATGTTAATACAAAGTGTGATAAAGAGAATTATTTTGTTGTTGAGATTGATGATGAAGAAAGATATCTCTTTGTGGATGAAGATGAATATGAACATGACTATGAACAAGAGTGTGAAGTTGATTTAGAAGGTGAAATATTGTGTGCTATGGATACAATCAAGCAACTCAGTAAAGAAAATTAGAAATTAAAAGACCAACTTCAACAAGAAAAAGATTCCAAAGACAAGGTATGTTCATATTTTGCAAAAGTTTATGTAGAGTTTGAAGAAACAAGAAATCGGTTTGTTAACTTAAATAGTCAAGTTGATGAATCTGATAAACTGATTATTTGTCTAAAAACTGAATTTGAAGAAGCTAAAAGGGTTGTTGATTTTACAAAATTTGATCTTCAAGTCAAGACAGTGAATGCTTAAAACTAGAGTTAGAAATAGTCTCTTTGAGAAAGGAGCTAGAAAAAGCATCCTCTAAATTGCGCAAGAATTTTTAGTTTGAAAAGAGTACTAATTGTTTGAATGACATATTGAGTAAGAAAAATCATCACAAAGACATTACAGGTCTAGGTTATGAAGAAGGACAATGTTCTAAAGCCAAAAATATTCCTAGAAAGAAGATAGACCTGAATTATCACTATGTTGCTCCTGAAGATAAGATAGAAGATAAATGTATTGATGAAGGTAGAAGGACAAGTAGATCCTCAATATCTCCACCTTTCAAGCAATACCATTTAATAAGGTACAACTATTCTCAATTTCATGGTTATTGTTATTCATGTCATGTTTATGGTCATAGAGCTAGAGATTGTAGAACTCACTCAAGAAGTGACTTTGGATGGAATAAGGATAAGAGTACTTATAGCTTGTCAAATCAAGGTTTTAATAATGTTTTTTATAACTGTGATAAATTTGGTCACCTAGCAAGAAATTTTTGGAGTTATGGAAGATATGATCATACAAGTTTTGGGATGTCAAGAAGATATGAATCCTTTAATCCTTTAATTGATTATAATGTCACATGATTTAAGTGTCATAACCTTGGGCATAAGGCACAATAGTGTAGGAGTAAGTTGAAAGCATCTAGAAAAAAAAAAGTATTTGCATTGAGCAAGAAAAAGAAAGGGCACGTACAAGTTTGGAAAAGAAAACAAGACCTAGGAAATGAAAATCCTAAACTAGTGCATTACCAATTGCATAAGAAGTAGCCTAAGGTCAGGAGGAGTTGAATATAGCAAATTTTTTAGCCCCTTGAAAAGTCTAGGAGGAATAAGGTCTCTAGATCATTCAGTGCTTAGTTTTCATCTTAACTAGAACAAGTAGTATTGTACCTATGAGTTATGAACTTCCTTTTGGTCTCTACATGATCTTATGGCTTCATTAGTAGTCTTTGCATGATGATCTCTTATCAAGATAATGCAGGATTTTCTTGACAGTTTCCTTGGAAGAATTCCTTTGGGTGGCTTTTGATTTTCCAGATTAGAGCTCCTTGGATTATGGTGACATGACATTTTCTCTAATGATAGTGACTTTCTGAGACAATTATTGACAATTCATTGAATGGGTCTGCAATTGAATAGTACTCTTGGGATAGTGTGGACAGTGAGTTTCTTGAATGTTTTGAGCATTTAATGGTACAAACAACATAGCAACATTTGGTTTTCTAAACAACATTTTATCTTGCATATGCAAAATGTGGTATTTGAATACATATTGAGGTTTGGTCTTTGACAATGGAAGAGGATAGTACCTTGATAACTTAAGACATTAACTTTGATTTTCTAAGTGAAGTGATGCCACTTTGTGTGTGTCTCTGTCTTATAGCAGTTGGCATCTTCAATCATTTTGGAATATTTTGCATCTTCAATCATTTTGGAATATTTTGTTTTGATATAACTAGTACAGCTCTTTCTTGGTGGCATGACAAAAACATGAGGATTTGACAATATTCTTCCATGATGACAATTATTTTTGGCTTTTATCCCTTGCACAACTTTCATAAAAGAAAATGCTTTAACAATGGAATAGTTACTTTGGTCTAACAATGCTTTGTTGTTACTTGACATTTCAAATTTTTCATGGTCATTAGCTTGTAGGTGATAGAAATTCTTGAGAAGTACATAATTGATGCCTTGGTACATGGTTATTCATGATGGTAATGATATTTGCAAAGTTCACATAGTTGGTAATTGTTTTGTTGACTTGGTAATTGCTTTTGCACAGTTGGTGAACATTGTTTTCCTAGCTTGGTTATACTGTACAGTTGGCATTTGGTGCCTTGACTACATTGCATACAGGTTCAGGACAATTGGTAAGATTGGTGACAGTGTGGTAATATTTATTGATAGTACCTTTATTCTTTCCTTGGTTCATGCTTGATACTAAGTTGGCTGATGTCTCAACTCTTTCTGGAGACATTGGTTCTTTGACAGTGATTTGTTATTGTATGGAATGCACTAAGGATAGTGAATGGTGATAAGTGGAGTATGTTTGTCATTGGTTGGATTTTTTTTTAATCTAAACAATGTGGAGTATATAGTACACATATAGATTATTATCTTGATATTGGTGTTTGCAGATAGTTCATGGTTTGGAATCTTTGTGACAATGTCTTGCAAGATTCTAGTTTGTGCACAGTTGTAAATAGTTGTACTTTGATGCTTAACTAGATCATTTTTTATCATATTTAACAGTGCTTATGTGTTTCCTTGAAGACACAATGATAGGTTTCTTGAACCACTAATACTTGTGCACGGTTTCAAGGGGAGTTTCCCAGTTGTTTTCATTTCATTTATGGTTTATGTATACAACTCTGCAGTGAAGTATTCATTCAGTCAATTTTGATTCATGATTGACATGTGTGATTTGACATGGATATACAGTGAACATTACACCATTCTTTCTGATATGGCAATGATATTCATGGTTGACATATATACTTTGATAGTTTTCTGCAGTATGGTAGTCATTATGATGCATTAATCTACCGTGCTTTTATTATGGATTACACTTTTTGGATCTAACAGTATTTTGGTGTTCACTGTGACAGCAATTCATAAGGCTTGCTCAGTTGGTATTTTGAGACATGGCTTCTTTACACAGGTTATCCAACAGGAATTTGGCACTTTTTGATGATTAAGGACAGTTGTGTTGTATTTGGTAATCCCTCCCAGTTGGTAACATTACAGATTACAATTTTGGTACCTGGTTGGCATAGTTGTTGCTCATTTGAATTTTTGGAACAATTAATGCTTATTTGTGTTGGTACAGTTGCATTATACAATTGATACTATACATTTTTCACATTGGCATGCATTATGAAATTTTTGAATTCCAGTGTTCTCTTTGTATACTTTTAGTCAGTTGAGTGGTGCAGTATCCTTTTAGATAGAGTGGTCACTTCGTCTCGATTGCATCTTGAACCATGAGCTTCTTCATAGGGGGAGTACTTGTTTGGTGCACACGTACTCCTTTGTCATTTTTGTCAAAGGGGGAGAAATTGCCAATGATGCAAGGTTAGTTTTCTAATCGTCACAGGGGGAGAATTTGACATCAATGCCAAAGGGGGAGTTTGTTGGCTTTGGCATAGTTTGTCATTGATGTCAAAGTTTGATGGTTTATGAAGTAGGTTTATTGTGTTAAAGATTTGCACAGAGAAATGTGAGATGTGAGTATTGATAGTGATTTGGCATAGATTTCAAACTGTGTTTTACAAGGTTTTTCGGTGTGCTCATCATTATGTTGGTTTTAATTTGAGAGGTCAAGCACTATGGGTTGATTACTATGCACAATATTTTTTAATATGTCATTTCTTGATTATTATCTACACAAGGTATAATGAAGTTAACATTATTGAAATTGACAAAAGCAATGATAAAGTTGTTTGACTAATGTAGCAATAATGCATATAATGCTATGGACTTAGACCGAAACAATGATTTGAGCATTATAATGTTTAGGTCTTCATGCTAAATGAGAAAACATAATGATAAAGTGTTTTTTTTTACACAATCATAACCCTAAAAGTTTCTATTCGCTAAATACAAAGGTAGTTTTTTTATGAGGACAATGGCCGATTTAGGGCTCGATGAAGAATGGAAGAATGATGGTATGGCAGCTAAAAATGAAGAGAAATGGTTTCAGGCAGTTTTCTCTCAGCTTCTACAAGGTGATATCGACCTCATTTAGCAAGGTTTCAACGTATTCAAAGTGGTAACCCAATTTCTTGTTTAAACCCTAGTTTGGTTTCTAGATGAGTTTGCATAATCTGGAAATGATCTTTTGATTCAAGGTCAATGGTTTAAGTCTTGTTGTTTTTACAAGGGATTTTAGTGTATTTGTTATGTTTGGGTTGACTCATGTTCTTAGCAATCAGGTTTCTAAAGTCCTTTATGTTGCCACAAGATATTGTCATTTGGGGTTCCTTGTTGATTCAAACATTTGGGGTCTCATGTTTGAAATAGTCTACATATGCAATTTTGACAAGGGTTTGTTCCTTCAGTTATATATGTGTTTATTGTTTTGGTTTATACAATACCCTGTTACTAGGGATCGGGATTGCATGAATACATTGCTATTAATAAGGTGTAAACTAAGGTCTATATGTTACATTGGTGTGGGTTTCTTTTTTAGACTGTATACCCGATTTATACACAATGTCGACCATGTATAAGTGTATTTTAACAATGCATAATGTTTATTCTTCATCTACAGTAGTCTAAAAGGTTGGAAATGCTATTCCACGGTGAATTTTGAAAATAGTTATGAGAGGTTACCTTGGCTGTTTATGAGAGGTAGTTATTACCGAATGGCGCTTCATTCTATTATGAAATATCTGCATTTTATAAACAAATCTCAGAAAGCATTTTTTGGGTTGGTTGATTATAATGATGATATTGAATTGCATTTACTGTTATTATCATGTTGTAAGTAATTGATGAGAAAATTTGTAATGAGGAATGAGTGAGCTCTTTAAGTGAAGATTGTAATTATTGATGGTGTTTTCTGTACAACTCAGACAGAATATGGAAATCCCATCTCTCTTGAAAGGTAAATCTCTATTAGCAAGCCTCAAGAGATAACCCCAAGGTCTCTAATGTCAGGTCTTGACAATGCATAAACAACTCAGTGATAAATGTGAAAATGTTGGTAATCACAAGGGGCCTTATAAATGAACAATGTTGGAAGCGTACTTTCATTAGATGCAACAATATGGTGATTCTTTCAATCCTAAAACTAACCCAGATTCAAAATAAACAGCAAAAGAGATAAGGGTTTTAGAGAGATTCAACTCTAAACTAGATCCTAAGATCAATCACAATAATGATGAATGTTGCAAATGGACAGATCTCCAATAAAAGCAATCTATGCTTGATCAAGGACAAGCCCACAACTCTGCATAAATGGTGCAATCTTCTAAGGAAACTGGAGATTTTCAAACTATGAATATTCATCCACATACCCAATAACTGGTGCAATGTAAACAAGCATCCACAATTGAACTTAGCACAAAATAAGGCCCAGACTAACTTTACACAGCAAATTACAATCAGCAAATTGCTAAAAGTATGGACCAGAGATCGATCAACATCATTAACATTTTACCATCATTGCAAAAGAACTGAAATCTAACATCTAACATCTGAGAATCAAGAACAAGAAACCATAAACTGTCAAAGTGTAACACAAAGCTTTCCAAATCAACAATCCAATTGCATTAACTTCTCCAGCATTACATAACAATTTCCAGTCTCTTTCCTCTCCTATAGCTACTGACTTCTCTAACTTAGCCAATTATGGCTTTTATAGCCTCTAGTAAGCTCTTCTAATCTAGTCTAACCTCTTACAAATGAGAAGGCACTGGCCTTTTATAGAAAATTACATTTTGAATCAAAGGCCAGGATTAAATCAATCCAATGGCAGCAATTGCACTTCTAGAAACATTAAGTTGTTACATTTAATTTGGGAGCTCATGGTACATCATCATCTAATTGCATAAAAGCAGTTACATCATGGAATAATGAGAAAACAATATTATGTCAGCCTGTCATTAATGAAAATTCTTATTGGATGATGAAATCAGCTTCACATGTCTTCTAGAAACTCCTTCCAACTGTAGATAGTTTGGGCATGGATTCTTATGCAAGTTCCACTTTTAAAATTTGAATTGAACTCTTCCATATTTCCCTTTTGGCACGAATCCATATGCAAGTCCCCCTCTTGATATTTATTTAATCCTGAAAAAAAAAAGATATCATCATTAGTAGCTCACCTGTTAAAAAATCCAATCCAAATTAAAATTTCACGAATCCATCTCAAGAATTTCATTTTCAGGAACATTTTAAAATTTCAAGGAAAAATTTTCCATTTTTGGAAAATTTCAAGTTTTTGAGGGGTTCTTGGAATTTTCCAAAAATGGAAATTTCAGGATTTTGAGGGGTCATGGAAATTTTGGGATTTTCCATCAAGGACGGAAATTCCCGAATTCCCTACAAGGTCAAAATCCCCTAAACCTCATAACTTTTTTTTCTAGAAGGAATTTTCAAAAAATTCAAAAAGCAACCCTGCCTAATTTTTTGTCCTCTATCCATGGGTGCAAAAAAGAAAAATTTCCATTTTTGGAAAATTTCGGGTTTTTGAGGGGGTATTGGAATTTTCCAAAAATGGAAATTTCGGGATTTTCCATCAGGGACAGAAATTCTCGAATTCCCTACAGGGTCAAAATCCCCTAAACTCCATAACTTTTTTTCTAGAAGGAATTTTCAAAAAGTTCAAAAAGCAACCCGGCCTAATTTTTCGTTGTCTATCCACGGGTGCAAAAAATATTTACATATAACATTGAAAATTCACTTCAAAATCCCCATTTTCAAATTCCAACACTTGCGAATTTCTCCTAAAGCCTCAAAATATTGTCCTCATCAAACCCAGTCTAGACTTAATCCCAAAATAACCTCCCACGAAGAGCAAAACTAAAAATTTGACCAAGCCAAGAGGCAGAGATGCAAAAGAAAAAAGAGGGTCCCCGCCTCCGGTGGGGCGTGTGTGTGAAAATTGCACAACATTAATTGGTTTATACTTTCAGGTTCTTATGTCTCCTGTGTAGTTGAGATAAAACTAGAAATGCTTTACAAAGAAATGGAGATAATACTCTGTCCTATTTTTATATTATCATTGATGTGAAAGTTGCTATGTATTTTCCAGTGAGGTATTCGCTACGTATTTTCTAGTGAGGCAGTTGCTCGCTTAAAAGCCAATGAGGTTGCAGCAAAAATAGCAACATTGAAAAGCCAATGAGGTTGTAGCAACATTAAAAAGACAGTGAGGCTTTGCCAGTGAGGCATTTTGTAGCTAGTGAGGCTTGTGTTTCCAATGAGGCATTTTGTAGCTAGTGAGGCTTTTCCAGTGAGGCATTTTGATTAAGTCAGTGAGGCATTTTATTGAGTGGTTTTTCGTCCCTATGAAGGTTTTCCACTGAATAAAAAATTGTGTTATGGTACATGATTGATTTATTCCTATTATCTTTGTGTTTTCTCAAGTATTTCACATTTAATTGTTTTGATGATGCATTCAATTAATGAATGTTTGTATCAATGAAATAACATGAGCATAAATTGGTGCAATAATGATCAAGTCAAATTGAAGATCTGCTTATATCCTTAATGATGAAACAAGCTCAATTGCTCTACATATATGATGTTGCACTTAATAGTTAATTTTTTCTAGACTCACATATTATAAGGTCAAAGTCTTGAAAGGTTAATTCAAATTTTTTAATTTGTTATACCATTGATTCACCCCCCCTCAGTGGTATCGTACTCCAACAAGATGACCTAGAATTAGAAATAAAAGCTAAATGAGAGATGGAAATAATGAAATTATGCAATAGCAAGATAGTATGTGTGTACTTGGGAAGTCTGGAGATGTTGTGAGGATTCTGGAAATGTGAAGAGACTTCCAAAAAGTGTTATGGCGGACTAAGACACCCAAGATGGAATATTAGTCCCGCTGCTATTTTTTAGGGAAAATATGGAGTCTTCGGATGTCAAAACCGGATCTGAAGGAATCTTTGAAAAATATGCTTGGGAGGACTAAAATGTCCAAGGTTGCATATTAGTCCCATTCTGGATTTTTGAAAACTCTAAATGTGGTCCTAAGCTCCAAGGTCTGCAGTTACTTCTCCTCTGATATGTGGTCTTGAAACTTCCAGATCTAGCCTATAGGTGAGTTTCCATGAAGATGACAACTTTGGCAATGCAACTTTTCACTTTGACAACTTTTTCACTCCAAATGATCTTCAAGTCTTCAACCTAAATCTACAAATACAAACATACAAGATGGAAAAACTTGTTGATTGTTAGTGAATGGGGGTTTGCCTTGGTCAAACCCCTTGTAGGTAATTAAACCAAATGATGAAATGAAACATGAAATGTGAAATATATAAATGATATCACCTTGAATGATGTCGTTTGAAGCAAATCTGCATACTACCATGTAGTGGCCATGAAGAATGTAGATCTTGGATCCTTGAATATGATGTGAGCAATGGTTGCAAATAGATCTACAATGCTACATCCACAATCTTGGCTCAACAACATGAAGGGATGCACTAAACCCTTAACATGATGCTTGAATCTTGATGATGACTCCAAATGCTTGATGACTTGCTCTTGAATGCATAAATTTTCCTTAGGAATGAATACTTGAATGCTTGTTATGAAAATGAGTGGAGGAACCTTGTATTTATACTTATTCATGCTTAATATCCTGAAATTAAACCACAACAAGCTGACATATGAATTCATTAATTAAAGGAGGATAAATCCCACCAATATTTGAAATTGAATCCCAAAAATAAGCTGAGGACTAAAATGCCCTAGGTGGCATCTTACTCCCAAGGCTCAAATCTCGAGGCACAGACTCCAAAAAGGAACCTATTCAGGTGCTCTCAAAATTAGGGTCCCAAGACCCATGGAGGACAAAGACGCCCTAGGTGGCATTTTAGTCCTAGTCCACAAATCAGGGACACACAGACAAAATCATTATCTTTTGGTGTTTGATGGGATTAGCCATAAAAATATATAGTTCATAGGGCTTTTGGATGCAAAATATGACTAGTTAAGCCATAAATGAGGATAAATAAAGCAAGGCAGGCCTAAACAAGTGTGAAAATGCAAGGGTATGCATTTTACTACACTACAGATTGAAATCCATAGTTATTGTCAATGTGATCTATGTTGGGAATTGGAAGCTCATGATTATGGATCTTTGTGGAGTTGGCTATGTTTTTGTAGCTTGGATCTCTTGTTTGATAATATTTGAGTATCCTCTTGTTAGGTGGTTTTATTCCTTTACCTTGTGGTATTGTGTAGTGAGAAGTTGTTCATGGTGTACATGGGTAGATTTGGCATCTTGGTCACATGGAGGAACACATGGTATTTGGACTACACTTGATAGAGTGCTTATGTTGGCTTCACGGTTTTAGCCCTTGGTTACATGAAAGCACTAGAAGATAATCCACTAACATCTTTGTGGTTTGTGGAGATAATATGTTTTATATCTTATAAGCTCTTAGACAACTTGGTTTTCCTATTGGCTTTGTAGCTTTTTGTTGTTTTCACCTGTTGGTTTGTAGATATATGCTTATTCCATTATTAAAGTGATATGTTTGATGTGAATGTTTGGATTTTTATGTGGATTTCAAATTTTTTGATATGGTTTTACATGTTATACATGTTAACCAAAATATATGGTATGTATATTTGTGATAAGATTGTATTCATTATGTTCTTGATGAAGACAGTTACAGGTTTGCATGACTTCTTAGAGGGTTCATGTTGATCTATGGTTACTTTTATGTGTGTTTATTTTGAAAATCAGCTCTAGTGTTGATCCTATTGTTTGATTCTTGGAAATATACATATTATACCTAATTTTTGCATGTAACTAATGTGGGTTTGAATCTATTCTTCAGTTATTGGAAATTGCAGTACTAATTATGTGTTTATCCTTTGAGATGTTTCATATGTGTAGATCTTATGACAATGTTTGAAGCAGATTTTTTTGGTAGGCCATATTCTTGGTCACCATTATTATATTAGTATTTTTATTGCAGTGAGAAAAGGTTATTGGGATTACCTAATATAGTTGTTCATTTGAATCTATAGCTATAGTTTATGGTGCATGGGAAGCTCTATTCACTTTTAGTAGAGTGTTAACAATGGTATTGGTCATGATTTCATGTATAACTCAATATTACTTTTAGTGAGAGATTTATCTAGTTACATACTGTTTATATCTTGTTTGTTTCAATAATTTGGTTCTAAGTTATTGTTGTTGCATTGTGTAGTGAGCCATGGATATTTTTTTATTAGAAAATGGATGGTCTTTTGTAATGGTTGTTGGTGTCATAAGGAGCTCTTAGATTCTACCTTTAGATTGTAATTAGAGCTTAATAACATGTTTGGTTCTATTAACAAAGGATGTGTGGAAATTGTATCTTCTTGGTTTATAGATTGTGGTTTGACTTAACCTTTTGGGAGCTCATGGCGTTGATTTCTTTGATTATGTTGGGGCCAAGGAGGGTCTTCAGCTAGGATATGGTTATCACAATCCTTGGAGAGTTTGGTTATAAGATTTAGTGGGAGATTTGGTAGTGATTTGGATTCATCATTTGATGATGGATGGTTATCTTCATGTGATTAGAGATGTTGGCATCTTAGTTTTCCATGGAGGACTATTGAGTTTTTGATTGGGTGTCAATTTATTATATGTTCATTTGGATCATATGATCTCCTAGGAGGAGATCATAGATCATGATATCATGATATGTTCCTAATTCTATAGTTTGAACTTTGACAATGGTCTTTTTTTTTCTCTTTGGTTTTGACTATTAATCATTTTCTTGAAGTTTCATGATTTTCTAGGGTTTCATTTGAAGTTAGCATGGATTGATTGGTGGATGTTCATGGATACTAGGGAGACTTTGGTGAGGCTAAGAGATCTCTTATTTATGGAGATTGTATGTTAAATTATGGTTACTCTTTGATGAGGTTTCAACAAAAAGACTAAGGAGCATACCCCTGGTTATGGATATGAATCCATTATGGCCCGAAAGAGAATATTGTCATTTATTATAATCTATTATTGCTTGGTGTTGCGTGCATAGGACAATCTTGTATGCCACTCTTGGTCTACTTGATAGGTGAATGATTTGAGAGGTATTTTCCACCTGAATATTAGATGCATTCTTTATTTTGTGTCTTTTCTTCTAATATGAGTTAGTCTTGAATCCAATTTTTTTGAAAAATTGTTAAGAAGAAGATGCATGGTCATATGGATTTCCATTGTTCTCCTTTATTTTGGTATTGAGCTATGGATCTAGTTTTGAGGTCTTATTTGAAGAGGTACATGAAATATAATGGGTGATCCCACAATAGTGGTTTACAATTTTTGGCCAAACTGGACACTGAAATTATTTTTTTAAACTAAATCTTCACATTCGAGCACCTATAGCGGCTAAACCATGAAGAATTTGAAGATGATGAAAGCTAGAGTCTCATCACATTTTGTCTATAGATTCTAAAAATATTTTTTTCAAAATTCTTGGAATCAAATTGCACTTATTTTTCCATCTCCCACAAAATTTGGTTTTTTTCAAAAAATAGCATTTTTAAAAAGTGACGCACACCGTATAACGCATAACTTTTTTTCCATGAAGGATAAAATTCTAATTCTTTCGAATTTAGATTTGTAACTTTTATATCTAGTGCTTCCACTTTGTTAGACAGTTTTTTATTGAATATTTTTTCTTTAATCAAGTTTCAAAGTCAAACCAATTACAATTCAGACATAGCGCGACCGTATAATGCATAACATTTTTTGTATATATCAATATTCAATTTTTTTTTTTTTTTGGATCAAGGACTTCAATATTTGGTGCACTCATATTTTTCAAAAAAAAAATTTGATAATCTGCTATTTTTCCATATGTACAGAACAGAGACCTTCATTTTCGTTGAAAAACCTATGTTTAATAAAACTAAAAAAACAAATACATAATAAAACCAAAACATATTAAAATTATATTTGTTGGATAACTCGTTCTGAGGAATACCTGATTCAAGTTGGGTTTTTGAAGATTCCTCCATTTTCATCCTCAACCCGAGCTCTGAAGTGCCAAAATTCAGGTTTTTTTGTGTTTCAGGGAGGGGATGAGGAATAAAGGGGGTTCGAACGAACCCGTAGGAGATAGAGTGAATGCCTAGGGGTTCACTTGAACTAGGGTTCATTTGAACCAGGGTTCATTTGAACCCTGGTTCATTCGAACCCCCCTTCTATAAGAGGTTTTCATGGCTTTTTTGGCGGGAAAGTATTAGGAGGGTTCGCCCGAACCTATGTTCTAGCGAACCCCTAATGGGTTTGGTCGAACCAATGGATTTGTACGAACCCCTAAAATCAATTTTTTTGCCATGCATTCATTTTCTGTGAGTTTTCCTTCCTCACTTCAATTGTAAACCACTATTGTAGCTTCACCCAATAGTTTGTGGCTTTGGGCATATTCCCTTTTTTTAGTAATTATTAGTTTTTTAATCTGCACTTAGTATGAGCTCGGTTTACATATATTTCTATCATTTTTTAATTTTATTTGAAAGTTAGATTTCTATATCCTTTCAGTTTGGGAATGGTGAAGGAGATATTACTTTGCATAGCTTGGTAAATGTTGGTGTGGAACACGGATATGGTTTGATTTGAAGGTTGTCTCCTTTTTGTTGTTCTTCTTGGATGTTCATATTAACATGATTGTGTGTGAAGAATTTGGTGGAGCTATGGAGACTATTTGTATTGATGCATATATGTTACAAAATTTGAATATCATTGTATGCTTCTGTCACACTATGTGATAGAGGAATTAGCCACATCATCTATGTGAAGTACTATAGCTAGACTTGGTATGTCTTGATCTATTTTCATATTTGACATTACTCATGTTTTGGGAGATTTTAGATATATGTGTACTTATCCTTTTTGATGCCATAGTTTGTTGATTATTGATGTGATAATGAGTTTGCATGTTTCATTAGATTTTGATCTGTGAATTATGCAGGTTGTGGAGTGGTTACCCACTTTCTTGCAGTGGGATGACTCGTATGTGGACTATTTGTATCCATGAGATTGTTTTAGTATTAATGCAAAACATTTTAGTTGGCCTTATTTGTGATCATTTGTACTTTGGTATGTTTCATTTAGATAGGAGGATGAATATACAAATACTTGATTCCAACTTTTGAGTTGGCATGTTGATGGCATGAATTTATATATATGATTTGTATACCCTACTTTGAGGTATGGTTAGCTTGGATGAGTTGCATTCTTTTATTATTGCTATTCTAGATGGTATGAGCAAGGAAGTTGATTAGAGCCTTTGTTATCATTTGAATTTTATGCTTGTGTCCATGCAAATATTGGTGAAGGTTTCAGTGGTAGTTGGTATGATTCACCTTGGGATGTTTCTTTTTCTTCCTTAGGTGGCATGTTGAAGGATGTGATGATTTTTTTCTTGATGGTGGTCATCATGGTTTCTTTTGTAAGCATCTTGTTGGAGCATGAGATCATGGTGAATATTTAGGTGGTAAATGATTAGCTAATGGAATTTTTCCCTCTTCTGTGATTCCAATGAGTGTATTAAAAATTTATGATGTCAACTGGGATAATGTTACTAGGATTAAGGTGTCATCTACCTTGTAAATCCTATGACATGGTTCCAACATCCTTGGAAAGTTTCCTTAGGTATTTAGGGTGTAATGGAAAATATTTTATAATATTTATTCTCACCATTGTTTGTATATATCCATAAAGGGTGATGGGTTCCTCTAGTAGTAATAAAGGTGACTTATGGATATGAATATTTAATCTTGTTTTACCCACATGTAGATGCTTAGAATGGAATAGTAAAAGATAAGAAAGAGGACAAATGAGTGAATATTGGGATTCTCCAAGTGGGTTCTTGGAAAGAGGCAACAAGTGTCTTTTCGTATTCCATTTTTGTTGCATTTAATGTAATTTTTTATTTCCAAGTTTAGGGACCCAAGTTGAAGGGAAAGTATTGGAGCCAAAATTGGTGTCCTTTCATATTTTGAGGATGCAATTGAAGAGTTGGGACTTTTGGAATAAGATTCATCTTTGGGAACCATGTTTGGCTCTTAAGACCTCTTCAAAAGTCTATAAAATCAACTCCTTCTATGTAGAAATTAGGAGGAACAATTGAATGTAGAGTTAATATGTAGGAATAGGGACATGTTGGAGCATAAATAGGCTATTCATAGGGAAACAAGTGTTGGAATGTTGGAGGAAAAGAGGATAATGGAAGTGAATGTATTGCAGTATCGTTTATTTGAAGATAATTCATACTTGGTCTCTCTTCTCAGTGGATTTTTTTCCCGTAAGGTTTTCTAGTCCATGTAAAGCATATGTTATGTGATGCATTTTATATTGTTTATTTATGCCTCTTTACCACTATGTTATGTTGATGCTATGCTTTATTTCATGTTGTTATAAGTTCACATAATCTATGGTATTATTAATCATGCTATATTATATATAGCATCATGAAGAAGATGGATCTAACCATGGTAATTCCATATTGAGGTCACTTAATTTCATATTTGTATATAAGTTTCAAATTTTCATATTGTAGTAGTTCAAGCCTTGTATCTCATTCATTTGAAGTCATAACTTGATTGTTTTGATAGAGATTGAAATTTCGAACAAAAACCTTCATTATACCCAAATAGTCTATGGAACCCAAAAAGCCAAAACCAAAGAAGTGGGACAATGTTGAAATATAGTGTGCAATTATATAAATCCCTATATTGAATCTCTATTATTTTTATACTTTTAAATTTTTATTATTATATTGTGACTTTTCATCAACAATTAATTTATTTTTCCAACATTTATGTTTTCAAACATAATAGATAATGACCCCCCATGCAAGTTGTCTTGATAATTATCCCAAATTTTGTCATATGTTGAGCACTCCATGATAAAATGTTATTTTTTTTATACCTCACCCAAGGTTTTCAAGATACATATTCTCTCCTTTCAACTTTCTTTTGTAACCTCCCACCTATCCATCTCACATTTGATTTGGTGTGATCCCATCCTTATTTAGGCAATGGGCATCTTCATTTTCCATTTTACTTTATAGGATTTTTTACCATCATCATAAATGGGATTGAATCTAGTCATATGTATAATATTATTTTCCTCCCAATTTGTATTGTCCACATGTTTTTTCTAGATTTTTCCCTCACATAATTTTAATCTCTCGTTTGGTGTATTACAATAATTCTCTTAAATTGATCAAAACCTCATTTATTCATTCATAATTTATTTTGTTTCATCTATGTATTCTTTCTTCTATTCAAATCTTGATATTGGTAACAAGTTGTAGAAATTTGTGTGAGCTTGAGAGTGCAAGGGAGCCAAGAGAGAGAAATCCAAGAGAGTTTTTCCAAAATGAAATATTAGACTCAAAATGAGAAGAAGATAGAAAAGGAATATATTGATGAGCTATTAAAAACTCATTTTGAGTCATTTCCCACTGACTTAGGAAGGTGACAAGTGTTAAAAATGGCCTTTGAACGGAAAAATTGGTGTAGGATGCTAGCGCTACATGTGGACATTCATTCTAGAGGTGCTAGTTGTTAGGGTTAGAGATGGCAGATATCTAACAATTAAATGTAGATTTAATTAATAAACAGAGAAACTAAAACATGCACAAAATAAATCATAACACAAGGAATTTAACGTGGTTCATCCAATCTGGGCTACATCCACCAAACCGCAGCCATCCAATACTTTTATTATCCAATGTAAAACCTATTACAATCTTGCGAATAATCGCGTTTTTCATCATACAGTAATACCCATCCGAACCCCTTTTTAACAAGCTTAGAAGCTTCCAGATTTTTGGGTTCTACAAAATTGGATTTTTCTTTTCTCATTGATTTTTCCCCTTTTTCGGTGATCACGTGAAAAAGTAGGAGGAAAATTTTCCTCGGGGGCTGCCACCCCCGAACCCCTGCCCGGGGCCCGGCCCGGCCCCAAACCCCGACAAGGATAGGGGCCGGGGTGTACAATAAACCATGGGCTATACAGTATAGCATGATCAGTCGCCACATACCAACACTAGTGTCCATACAATTTACATGCAAAAATGATGGGAGATAAGAAAAGCATAAGCCTAACACAAAAATGTTTCAAAAGGTGGGTTGCTAAAAATGAATTCTAAGCACCTTAAGAGGGAAAAAGGCTTATGTAAGGGTTGAAATGAGCCTACACAAACACTAAGGGAATGACACCAAAGTGGTCATGAAAGCTAGTGTGAAATTGTAAGGGTGTGTAATTTAGAACACTATAGCTAAGTTATGTATTAATTTTAAAAAGGCCCCCCTTTAGTAATATTTTTTAAAAAATAAATAAAAAGAATATAGAAATACCTTGAATGAGTCTCAAAAGTTGATTAGAGGAATTTGCAGTACAATGAAGAGGAGGAATACCCTTGGTGAAAAAATAATTTTCTTCAAAAATAAAGAAAATCCCTCAATCACCTATATATATCTTAGAGGGCTTTAATCAAAAGGGATTAAATTGAAGCTTTATCCACCAATGTTCAATGCCATACACCCATTGAGTGGGTTTGATTGAAATGGATTCAATTAAAGACCTATTAGTTCCACCCAATACATGATCTTTGAAACTCACTAAGAGTTATAACAATAGTTGATCTTGGAGGTTAACCTAAAAGAACTCAACCCTAGTGATTTAGTAGATTCAATGTTTATCAACACCAAAATCCTTTAAAATGTATTAGACATTAGATATCTTTGATGATGGAAAAGGCGATCCAAAGGTTGAATGTATAAACCCTACGATGAATGTCTTCCTTTTTCAAAAGTACATTAGAATACAAACCAACAAGGTGAATAGACTGAATTTCAACTATGAAGGTGAGTCAATCAGACTTGGATCTACATTCTTAGGGTCTTGAAAATGGATTGGAAATGATTTTCTATGATTAAACTAATTAAAATAAATGACCTAATATAAAAATTACAAAAAATAAATGATTAAAAAATTGAAACAGTCCAATCTGCAAGAAGGTCTAGGAAATGTAGAGGGTTGTGTACCTGTAACCAGAAGTTGGATTTGAGTGTTGTAGCAAGACTAGGTCACACAAAGGTGAATGGGTTTTTGTAGGGCACTTTTGTTCTATTTTTGAGGTCCTCTGATGACATATCTGAGCTTTTGATTTTTGGTTGCAAAATTGTCAAAACATTGTTGGATAAATCTATAATTGAGTTTTCATGGCTTGACAAGGTGTAGGGCTTCAATTGCAACAATGGAAATTTTTTCTTCACACTTCCTTCAATCCTCTTCAACTAGAAATCTACACATTCACAAAGAGAGGAAATGTTGGGCCATTTTAGGGGCTTACCTTGGTCAAACTCCGTGTTAGTGTTTCCACTTCCACAATGAAAATGTCAATGATAAAATTATAATGGGTAGGAAGGAAATGATGAAATCTCAAAGTGCTACAACTCACAACCCTTCAATGGCTTCCTTGAAGGATCGAAGTCATGCACATCACCTCAAGGTCTTGATCTTGCTTGCTCGATTTTCTTGAATGCTTTGGAGACCTATAAAAGCATTAGCCTTCACAAAACAATGATAACATGAACACACAAAAACTCACATAAGATTGGACATGATGTTAGGATCTTGAATTGTGGCAATAATACTCTGAAATGTTACTCTTGACTTGCTCTTGAATGGTCTTTATGTTCACCTCTAGCTTGTTAGGTCTCAAATGATGCAATAAATAGGTATTTATAGGCACTTCTCTAATTTCCCAATAATTAAATCTCGATAGCTAACATTTGAATTTTGAATTTTGAATGTTAAGATGGTCACTCCAACATATTAAAAATTGGTCCTCAGTAGAATAGGGGGGGAATTTTCTCATGGGCGAATGGGTCCTGGCCCAATTATTCAGGACATAATGCATCGAGGGAAAAACATTAATTGCTTGCATTTGTTTAATGCTTGCAATCTCTCGAAAAGTGGTACAAATTTGCTATAGGATGAATAATTTTAGGAAATCAAGGACCCAATTAGGCTCAATAATTTAGGAGGAGAAAAACATTGTGTAAAATTGTCATGGTTGACAATTTATGATGCTACAATATCAAAGTGAATAGGTTTCAAAAATCTACACTTTGGCATTTCCAATACACACATCATAGATCAAATTTGTGTAAAAGATTAGATAGTAGCACTTAGGATTGAAATCACAACATTTAGAATTGATTCATCAAATTGTGGGGGAAATCCATTTCAATTTTTTTCTATACTTATAACCCATTTAACACATTTTGATTTCAAAATGCATTAAAAAAATATAATAAAAATAACAAAGATTAATAAAATATATATTAAAAATAACATACAATTATTTTTTATATACCAAAATTAACTAAATATATTATTCTTATTATTTTAAAATTTTATGACATAATTTATCACAATAAATTAAATTAACTATTACATTCATTAAACACAATTTTAATATGATTTCTGATATATATAGTAAAACTCTTAAATTGATATTTACCTTGAAGCCTACTTTTAAAACTTCATTTACGTTAAATTATTTTCACACTAAATTAAAATACGCACTAATAAAAAGACTATTTTTTTTTGTATTTTCATTTACAAAAAACTGAACAATCAATTTTCCAGGCATTATAGAAGATTCCGGTAAAACAATTATGTTAGAACTCTAATTACCGCTGGTAGCCTCAGCCTGGTACCATGTTCTGGGACTTGACCGAACTTCCAATTTTTTGTCCTTGTGACAGCTGGAACAGAAATGCAAACTTCTGTTTACTATTTTGATGCTGCCGTCCTCCTGACAAATGTCCGACTCTAATTCATCACAACGAAATATGTTGAGAAATGTAATAGATCTGAGTTGTTCAATGCCACGAGGCAATTCCTCAAGGCGTGAACAATAACTTAAATCTAAGCGCTGCAGAGCTTCAAGTTGCCCAAACGTATCAGGCAATTTTCTCAAACTTGTACAGTTAGATAAGATCAAAAAATTTAGATTTTTAAGTTGTCCAACTGTAGAGGGCAAAAATGTCAGACTCTTACAACTATCCAAGTCCAAATGCATTAAAGTTGTCAGTTGCCCAATTAATTTTGGCAGACTATCCATTTCCCTACAAGAGCTTATATGAAGTTCAAGCAACTGAGGTAACCTACATACTTGCTCAGGAAGCTCGCACAAAGACTCGCAGTGCCCAATTAGTAGAAACTTTAAGTTATTTAAACCCTGAAGAAATCTGTTAAACACATCTACGCTGTTGTATTCCTCTTCATTAGAGGACTTTCTTGGTCCTGATAAATATAGATATAATTCCTCTAAGGAAGAATTTGGCACTATCTTTAATAAGTCCCGCGTGTCAGCTGGCTGCCTAGAGATTAATAAATTCTTTAAACTTTTTGGTAACTGCACGCACAGATATTATTTCTTCATCAGAACATCAATCAATTAATCGTGACAAAAATTGCAGCTAAAAAGAGCAGTCCGTAATATGCAAAAATGAAATGGAAGTATGTAGACCATTAAGATCAGGAATTACCCTAAGAAGACCTGTCTGCTTAGTGGGAAGCTTCTCACACTTCAAGCTACCCAATTTATCAAGTGCTTCTACATTCAGCCACGAAATATCACCGCTTATCTCAACTTGTCTCAACTCTGGTAATGTTACTTCGTATGTGCCGCGAACATTTATACTACCAGAACAGACCAGAATTCTTAATCTTTCCTTCATCGAATTGAGGTGTATTTCTTCGAGAATGTAACCTTCACTATAATAAGGTAAGAAAAGTGCTTTAATTTCTTTGAGCCTGGCCTGCAAGACTGTAGTGTCAGAAAGTTTTATAATTTAAACAGTGAAAGAAAAGTGTAAGTATAGTTAGAGAGAAATCTACCTCATCCTTTTCAGCTTCAGCCCAGGCGTTTACATCTACAATCCTGCTGGACTTTGCCAATCTGCGCCCAATTGACCGGATAATATCGTGAACAGTCAACCTCTCCTCCTTCTCATACCACACGTCTGACTTTACCGTCACTGGTGTGATCAATGCTGCGTCTTGAAGGAATGTGACTTCCTCAGCACCCACAATGTGCTCCACATATCGACGACTTTTTGAGTTTTCGAAGAAGCAGCAGATGTCCAAAAATGCTTCTTGGGTTGCCTCGTCCAACTCTTTATAGACAAAATGAAACAAGCGATCACTTAGATCTCTGATTTCCTTGCCTTCCTTCAATTCTTCAATTATACGAGTACAGCGCTTTGCATCATATTTCTGCTTGCACAAATTCTTGCCAACGATTTTGAGAACTAAAGGAATCCCCTTGCAGACGTTGACAATCTTTTGTAGATCATCTCTGATGCGATCACGAATCGCAAGGTCTTTGCAGAGAATTTGCACCGCATCACTGTCAGAGAGAGTTTTCACAGGATAATCTTTGATATTATGATCACGAAAACCACAGTCCTGAAGCGTGTCGGCAATGGCCATGGTCCTGGTTGTGATAAGAATTCTGCTATGCTGGGGAAGGCATCCCAAATCCTCGGGCAGAAGCTCTTCCAAATCTTTTTTGTGGAGGGCATTATCAATATACAAAAACACAGCCTTGTTTCCTACACTTGTAAAAGCCTCTCTTAATTTATCCTTCCCATCTTCATTATCTCGGAGTTCTATTTTCCTTCCACCCATATAATTTGGTAAGGCATCCTTTAAAATTTGCTGCTGTATTTCTGTATACTTATGCTTGTTATTTTCAGAAAGCTCGTCTAATTTAATTCTGGAATAGTTGTAACGGCTTCTGTCTAATTTGGAGACAACCGCTTGTGCCAGAGTTGTCTTTCCAATGCCACCAATGCCCCAAATAACAACAACACTAGATGAGCAATCTTCAGTTGTTTCCATGTTGAGCAACTTATTTACTTCTTCTAACTGATCTTCAATTCCAACTATTGCGAAAGAGAAGAATGTCATAATAAATAATAATAGGAGCAATAGAAGTTATCCCTATAAAAGCATCTGTCTCATAACATTGAAGATTTGAATTGCGTGTACATTTAAAAAAATACAATTAACGACGAGAGCATGGTAAATATCTATTGGAAAGAAAATGAAAGCACTCAAATTTTTATGTATGAATTATAAGGGGAACGTCGTTTGTTTTATTACCTGCCTCCTTTGGATACTCTGGTTGTGAGAGAGGAAGAGAAACTGGCTGCTGTTGTAATACTTCTGTGTTAACAATAGAGTTCAGATCTTGATAAAGATCACTTATTTTCGAGTGAATTTCACTCAATGTGTCAGAATTTATTGATGATTTTAAGAAGCTGCAACATACAATCCTTCAAGGTAAATCATGCTACCCAAAATAGAATACAACTCAACTTATTATCAAAAGACATAGATCAAGTAAGAAATTGAACCAACCTGCAAAATTTTCCCGAATCTAATTGGGGGGCACAAAACATTGACCCTTCAATAATATATCGGAAAGCATTTACCAATTTCTCCTCTTTTTCATTTTTTTCAGTTTGAGGAATAAGAATGTTCAAGTTCTTAATATAAGATGCAAGCTCAAGCATTTTTTTCAAGAGCTCTATATATCCAGTACGGTTCTGAGACACCTTTTCACATTTTGATATCAGATAGCCAGTGATAGAAAGTGCTCCAACCATCCAATGGATCTGGCCAATTTGTTGAAGTATATTTCCTGCAATTTTTGCTGCATCTCCCGATTTAAAAAAATCTTCCTGTAAATCATTAAAAGATAGAAGATAAGTAAAACTGAAAAACAGGAAAAATAATACCAATATTATTATTTTCACATAACTAACCTTAATATCAATATTCTCTGTGTGATCGCTAACAAATGATAGAAACGTCTTTGCACTCTGAAAAATAGAAGCCCACCCTGACAACTTATCTGTGTTGGAAGAACTTGGGCTTGCAGTATCCGGTGTCTCCTGTCAAGACAATATCAAATAAATGAGTAAAAATTAAAGGCCTAAAATTAGTGCTTAATGGGTTTCCAAGTAGTGGGGAGTGAGTTTCATTCTATACATTTGGGTTCATACTCAGTAATATATAAATTAAAACCACCTCCTATATTTTGTCATAGAAGCACCAAGCCTATGGTCATAACTCGGATTAGGATCTTGGATCTGTGATTGGATATAACCATGCTCCTATGTTCACGTTGGTGCCTCTTTTGACTCAGTCAACGTCTCAAACCAACAGGGTTGGAGTAAGCCATAAGAACTAGAATTGCTTCTGATCTTGGAGTGTTTGGGGTTCCCTTTCGTGAATTAATTCTCTTGACGTATAAAATCTACTGACACCCTCAATTATACCTATCTACCGTGACACTCTCAATTATAGCGAATTATATTCTTAAGAAAAATTCACCGTCACTGTGGGAACATTCACTGCTAACAATTTACTACAGGAAATTTCACCATCAATAATTTATCTTGATGAATTTTCCATGAGGTGAATTTCTCATAGCAGTGAATTTTCCAGATGAATTGTTGACTGTGAATTTTAGATGAATTATTGGCAGTGAATTTTTCAAGAGTAAATTGTTGACAGTGAATTTAACTGAAGCCATCATTCCCACATAAAAAACCAATATATTGGCTACAACTGTAACTGTGTAAGGCGTTCCCTCCTTACAGATTAAAACAAAAATCTCTCATTAGCAATTTTCCTTGAAATGAAAGAAATCAAATGTATACCAACCTTTTGAGCGATCACTCCTTCTAGCTGTTGTTTAATGGCAACGATGAAAGCATCGAGCCCTGCGCTGTCCACTCCTTTTAAGCTGTCCACAACCTCTTTCAGCGTCGGTGACTTTCTGGGAGAAGAAGGTCCGATTGATGTTGTGGATAAGGACGGCCTTTTTGCAGTTTCAACAGGAAGATCTATTGATCGATCAGATGGATCTATTGATGGGTTTTCTTCTATTTCAACGAGAGGATCTGTTAATGTGTCTTCTGCAGTTTTAACAAGGGGATCTGTCGATGCCCTTTCTTCAATGCCATGGGAGCCACCAGGCTTCCTTTTAAACCAACGACAACAACTACCACAACTACTCATTGGTAGTAACAAATTTTCAATACAGAAGGTACGCTGATGGCTTGAAGGATCATATGTGAAACAATTTCACGCCTCTCCTACAAATTGTATACAAATATTATGGATTGTGAAACCCTAGAACTTCTTGTAACGCCAATACAAGAACAGTTGACAATCGATGGTTTCAAGTGCGAGACAGGCGCTGGACTAGCCCAGATATGATCTAACAATTAACGTCGATATCAGAAACAGCGACGTGCGACGACCTCAAAGACTGCGGCCCTTGCTAATGTAATGCGCATCCGCGGGTATTGAGTACATGCATGTCCCACACCTTTGGTTTGTATGTACCTACGTTGGAAACCGTGTGCACCAAAACCAATTTAAATTATTTTCATAATTTCAATACACATTTTATAAGAGTTGATTCTTAGTAGGGGAGAGGAGCCAATACCTACGCACCCAAAATCGCACAGTCCACGTAGCAGGTCATGTGGACCAATAAATTTTTTTGCCTTATATCCATTTTTAAAAAATATTATATAAACAATATAAAATTATTTTTTTTAAATTTGCCTTCATTTTGCCATGTGGGAGGATGATATTTGTCCACGCGTTTTACAAATCGAAATAATGACCCGTTGACCGATATGTAGGCACCTCAAGTGCCACTTCCTACGTGGCACAGCGTCCAAAGTTGACAGCCTTGCCACGTCAACTTCTCTAGTCCGCCACCCTAAGAATCCACTCTGTCGCATTTATCTCTCGCTGCCACTTCCTATACTTCCCGACTGTCGTGTTGAATTCAAATCTCCTCTCATAAGCTCCACGCCACCCCGCGTTTTTTTCAAACTAACCTGCATTGAATGCTCCTAGTGCCTCGCTCTTGTCGCCAACTTTTCAGCCTTTCATTCTAGCAAGTTGTCGTTCTTTCTTCACTTGCGCACCACAATCTGCTCGGTTTGTCGTCTGCAATTTTCAAACATTTACCACAACCTACAATGCTCAGAGACTAGTTTGTATTTGGGTAGAAGCCAGTTAGGAGATGGGTACACACTAGTTAGTGAACGTTAGCAGCGGCTCCACTGCAGCCATGCAAGCAACGAATGGGTTCCTCGCTGCCATGCTTGGGATCAACTGTTGTTCGGGTCGTGCACCGAGTCATTCGACCCAAGTGAGCTTGCTCATTAAGGCTCGCCATTATTCGGTTTTTTGAGTTTTGTTTGCAATTTATGTTTGTTTTATAGGACTTTTGGTGTTGCAGAAATCATTTTTTGGTTGAAGTTTAGTGTTTATGAACACTGTCCTATTTGTGTTCATAAACACATTGAATCTTTGGAAATTAATCTTTTGTTCAAGCATCACTCTCTTTACAGAATATATAATAATATTGTTGGTTGTTTCCTCGCCATTGAAATTTTTGGGATTGTTTTCTTCTTTCATTAATAATATTGTTCATTGTTTCCTTACCATAGATGAAGTTGTATTTTTGTTTATATGGGTTCTACTCCGTAGGGTTTATATTGCAAATATTACACTCATATTTTGGCATTTCTCTTTCATTAGGGTTTATTTTGCAAATATAACACTCAAAGTTTAGCATTTATGTTTCCCTAGGGTTTATTTTGCAAATATTACAGTCATAGTTTTACCATTTCGGTTTCATAGGTTTTGCATTATCATATACTCTGGTTATCGTATTCTTTCTTGAATAGGTTCTCCATTATCATTGACTCTAGTTATCCTATTCTCATAGGTTTTGCATTGTCATTGACTCTGCATATCGTATTCTCATAGGTTGTGCATTATCATTTACTCTGATTATCGTAATCTCACAGGTTCTGCATTATCATTCACTCTGCTAATCGTTATCTCATAGGTTATGCATTATCATTGACTCTGCTTATCGTATTCTCATAGGTTATGCATTATCATTGACTCTGCTTATCGTAATCTCATAGGTTTTGCATTATCATTCACTCTACTAATCGTTATCTCATACGTTTTGCATTATCATTGACTATGCTTATCGTATTCTCATAGGTTTTGCATTATCATTGACTTTTCTTATCATATTATCATAGGTTTTGCATTATCATTGAGTTAGGTTGTGTTCTCTATTTCATAAACCAAAAATAATAATGTGGGTTAATCTTTTTTTAGGTTTTGCTTCATCTTTTCAGTCACTTAAAAAAATATGTTGTTTCTGAGCCATAGATAAATATGTTGGTGTTATTTTTTTATGGATTCTGCTCCATCAAATCATTCATATACATTTGTGATAATTGTTAAACTCTTACTGTTTTCCACTCCTAAGCTTCAAAAATAGTTGGATACATTTTTAACTTTTTTATAGTCAAAATAAATAGATTTAAAAGGATTCCATCAATTACACAATTAATTATGAATCCAATAGCTTCTATCATATACGACCATTGCCAACTAGTATCCAATAGAATAATTCATAAAGTAATTTGAATCTTTTGAAACAATTTTGAGAAAAAATATATATATTATTAACATCTAATTCAACGTTATTCTCATTATGTTCTTTTATGGATTTATATTTGATCAAATTATAAAACCTAATAACAATATTAGTATTCCCACCTCCCATAGAAAGATTAAAAAGAATATAACTAAGTACTTAAGTGTGAGATCTTTAAATTTTAGAACTAGGCAGTGATATATGAGCAAATAATTATGGACTTTTCCTTTAGACTACAATGGTTATGCTATTAATGTCTCACGTCTCATATAAATTATTTTAATTTAAAATAGCCTAATTTTTTAATCTAAAGTTTTTCAATTCTTGTATCTTTGACACACAAACAAGGGCCTAGTCCCTAGGTGGACAATCTTGATCATTTAACAATCTCCTAAAATCTATGTTCTACCATTCACCTACACCGAATATACTGTGCTCGATATTTGTTCAATTAATGTTATTGATTACTATTTGTAGGTGCCTTTGATATTACCATAAGCATAGTTAATAAATGCCTCCAGTGGTTATCGTATTATTTCTCATAGGTTTTGCATTATCATTGACTTCGACTATCCTATTCTCATAGGTTCTACATTATCATTCACTCTTCTTATCGTATTCTCATAGATTCTACATTATCATTGACTTCGACTATCCTATTCTCATAGGTTATGCATTATCATTGACTCCTCTTAAATCATATTCTTATAAGTTTTGCATTATCATTGACTCTTCTTATCGTATTCTCATAGGTTATGCATTATCATTGACTTTGATTATCATATTCTCATGGGTTCTACATTATCATTGACAAAGCTTATCGTGTTCTCATAGTTTCTACATTATCATTGACTATTCTTATCGTATTCTCATAGGTTATGCATTATTGTTGACTCTACTTATCCTATTCTCATAGGTTTTGCATTATCATTCAGTTGGGTTGTGTTCTTTGTTTCATTAACCAAAACAATTAATTTGGGTTAATCCTTTTTTAGGTTTTGCTTCATCTATTCAATGACTTTTAAAATGTATGTTGTTTATGTGCCATAGATAAATATGTTGGTGTTTTTTTTTTATGGGTTCTACTCCATCAATTCAGTCATATACATATGTGATAATTTTTATACTCTTACTGTTTTCCATTCGTAAGCTTTATATTGTTCTTCATTACAACCATTACAGTCATGGGTTAATGTTCCTATTTCAATTAATGTTGTTCAGTAACATTTCTATGTGCCATTGATAAAATTGGGGGTTTAGGTTTTTCATACATGCTACATCATTCATTCATTAATGCTATTTTCTTCATGTGACATTCATTAAATTGGGGGTGTTATGTTTCCCAATGGTTAGGATTCATCAATTCGGACATACAATTATTGGAGCTTTTTTTATTTGCATTACAAAAATTTGGGGGTCTTATTTTTTTCATAGGTTCTGCTTGATTAGGTACCCTATATATTTTTGGGGGTGTTACCTTGTTTGTAAATTTGACTTCATCATGGTTAGTCTTCATCTATTCTACCAATTTCGGGTGCCATTTGGAATTTGTTGGGTGCTATGTTTTTCATAGGTTACGTTTCATCATTCGCCAACTATGTAGCCTTTTTTTGGTGTCATTGATAAATATAGGGGTGTTACGATTATCATATGTGCTACTTCATTAAATCTATAATGCAAATGTTTATATCTTTTTTAGGTGTCATTGATTATTTTGGGGGTGTTATCTTTTGCATAGGTTATTTTCCATCAATTAAGTCATCCAATTATTGTACCTTCTTTTCGTGCCTTGTAAATATATCAAGGTGTTCTATTTTTGTTAGGTTCTACTTCATCAAATCAGCCATGCATATATTGTACCTTTTTTAAGTAGCATAGATAATTTTTGGGGTCTTCTCTATTTTGTAAGTTCCACTTCATCAATTCAACCATCTATTCTACCAATGAATAATTTCCCATAGTGGTACGCCGGTCCTCCACAAGTTAGGAAAAAACTCTTGCATAAGAAAGCACGATGATATCAAACACATATCAGATATTAAATGCATGTTTACTCATTTATATATATGTATATGCATATGTATAGACATATACATAGACATATGTAGATGTATATCAAATATTAAATGCACATGTAATTGTATTTATTTTGAAACAAAACAATTACATGCTAGCAGCCAAACATGATGAAGTGTATCCAACTTGTATATGCTTAAGGTCTTTGCATCTTCTTTATTTATATATATATATATATGCATATGTATAGACATATACATATGTTTATGTATATGTATATACATATGTATATGAATATGAATATGTTTATATGTATATGTATATGAATATGTCTATATGTATATGTATATGTATATGTATATGTATATGTATATGTATATGTATATGTACATATACATATACATATACATGTATATATACTACTTTCACGACATCCTGCGTATTTTTTGAGCCAACCTGCATCCAATGCTCCTAGTGACTTGCACACTTGTCAACTTTACATCCTTTCATTCTAGCAACTTCTCATTTTTTCTTCACAATGACGGCAATGTCTGTGTATGTATGTGTATGTGTATGTGTATGTGTATGTGTATGTGTTTGTGTATGTCTATGTCTATGTCTATGTCTACGTGTATGTCTATGTCTATGTGTCTATGTCTATGTTTATGTAAATCTGTATGTATATGTGTATGTTTATGTCTATGTCTATGACTATGTCTATGTCTATGTCTATGTCTATGTCTATGTCTATGTCTATGTCTATGTCTATGTCTATGTCTATGTCTATGTGTCATTGAAGTCTTTGGCTTTGTGTTCATGGTTGCACCACTATACAATTTATGTTGTTTTCTACAAGGCATTGTTGATAGTTGTTTTATAGCTTCCCAGCGTGTGTCAGCCACCTCTACCACCTTCCCCCCCAGCCGCCGAAAAATTTGTGATATGGAAGGCTTGTTGGCTAGCCGAGAGGCTGCTGGCATTAGTTGTACTCTGCAAGGTGTTGTTGGTTATCATCCTCTAACTTTGGTTATAATCTGGGGCTATAGACCTATAGTCAACAATGCCTTTTTTGTAAATGGCATAGACTGTTTAGTTGCTTTGGTGACTTTAGAATGTCAATTTCTTAAATGTCCATATATGTCTATATCTATGTGTATGTCTATGTCTATGTAAATTTGTATGTCTATGTCTATGTCTATGTCTATGTCTATGTCTATGTCTATGTAAATTTGTATGTCTATGTCTATGTCTATGTCTATGTCTATGCCTATGTCTATTTCTATGTATATGTATATGTGTATGTCTACGTGTATGTATATGTATATGTAAATATGTATGTGTAAATGTGTATGTGTATATGTAAATGTGTGTGTATAGATGTGTGAAGAGATCTTAAATGGACAACCTTGCCACATCTACTTCTCTCAGTCAGGAACCCTAACACTCCATTGCATTGCATTTATCACTCGCTGCCCCTTGCTAGACTTCTCTACATTCATGTTTAATTCACTTATGTCTATGTATATGTATATGTGTATGTGTATGTGTATGCTTCATAAATTCAGACCTGCAAAAATTGTATCTTTTTTAGGTGTCATTAATTAATTTGGGGGTGTCCTCTACTTTATGTGATGTGCACCTATATGTCAGGCCTCCACAACTTAAAAAAAAAAATCATCCATAAATAGGCACGATGACATCAAACATAAATAAGATTTAAAATGTACACTTCATAAAATTCACTTCAAAACAAAACAAGTACATGCAAACAACCAAACATGATGAAGTGTATCCAACTTGTATCTGACATATAACAAGTAGCATTCTAATATGAAATTTAAACAGCCTAAACATTAAGACATGCACCCTTCCCCATAAACTGGTAAACCCAACTATTGCACCAATGTAGGTGTGAATTTCACATTAATCACAACTACACAACGTAAACAAGGTGCCAAGTCAACACAGTTCAAACCCATCTCACCCATCTTTGAGCGACTGGAAAACCCATTACAACCATGTTTCGGGCATCGTAGCATAACCATACCAACAAGAAAATGCATCTGCTTATCTCATCAATCATGAAACGTACAACACATATCAACACAAGTTTGTCCCATCTTGCCAAGTAGGGTGAGAACGTAGTCGTGGTGAACTCCAAAATCCCATATGCTTCCATTTTTACAAGTTGTAAGGAACCCATTATTAAATACAAAATTATGGAAATAATTGCAAGCAATACACCAAACTAATCAACTAAATAATTAATGGCCGAAATCAATCAGATTCACCAAACAACCATCAATTAGATTCAAATAATTCCCAATTCAAATAGCCATGAAAACCTTCAAGTATTCATACAATGTATTACCATAGAACAATAATGAGCAGTAAAGCTTTATTATTACACGTATTTAGGGGACCTAGTTTTCCTAAGGCCTTTCACGGTTGCCTATGTAGCACTTCACAGTTGAAAATTCTAATTGTGGACAAGTGCAACATAGATTACCATTACAAAGACTTTGGGAAAATTAAGTCTCCCTAAACCATTACATCTTGTAACAATTGCACAAACTTTGACACTACAAATTGTGTTTAATATTTGTATGGTTGGAATTTACAATTCTTTTCATGGCTCCAACATGAAGGTCTACTATTCAATTAATTTGGGGGGGGTTTCTTTTGCATAGGTTATCCTTCATCAAATCAGCCCTGCAATAATTCTATCAATTTTAGGTGCCTTTGATTAATTGCAAGTGTGTTCTATTTTATAGGTGCTTTGATTCATTTGGGGGTGTTATCTTTTTAATAGGTTAGGGTACATCAATTGAATCATGCAACTATTGTAGCTTTTTATTTGAATCACTTAGGGGACTTGGTTTTGTGAAGGATAACTAATGGTTACCTATGCAACACTTCACAATTCCAATGGAATTGTGGACCCATGCAACATAGGTTGCCATCAGACGAGTGTTCATAAAATCAAGTCTCACTAATTCATTACTGAATGTAAGAATACACAACTCTATAGGGGAGAGGAGCCAATACGTGCACATCCAATTTTCTATGGTCTACATTAACAAAACAACCATATTTATATGACTAAATTGATGAAGCACAAACAATGAAAAAGATAAGCAATGTGTACGTGTATATAAATGTATATGTATGGGCAGGTGCATGAAGTTGGTCGCACTTTTGTGGCCAAATGGGAAAAATAATTTGAAAAGAGATAACGCGAGCGTGTTATAACGCGCTCGCTTTATATGATTTTAAAAGCAAAAAAACAAGTGAAATTTGTATCATTTTCTTTTTACTGTTTCTCAGCTCTATCCGCGACCAAAAACCCTCACTTTCACGCTCGCATTCTAGGACGAAGGATTTCTACAAATTTCATCAACAACAGTTGGATTTTCTTTGCAAATATGGTGCCATGACAACGAAGAGATGCGGGAGGTAAGTATTGTTTACTTTTTTTTTTGAGTTTGTTAGTTTGAAATTGATTTTATTTGTTTTAGGTTAGATTTGATTGTTTTTCTTTAAATTTGTAGGAAATCCTGCAAATTCTTAACAAGAGGAGGAGGCAAATCCTCAACAGCAAAATCCTCAACAAAATCAACCTCCCCCACCATTCTCTCAACACCCTCCTGGCACTCAAGAAAATTTGAGGAGTGAAATTGAGAACAATAGAAAATAACTTGAGGATCTTATTAGTAGGTTGAGTGATCCAAATGCTACAACCATAGAAAGAATGCTTCTAGCAAATTCATTGAAAGATATGTCAAAAAATGTAGATGCAATCACCCAACAAATATCTGGATGGCAAGATAGGAGGCAGACAACCAGGGCATATTATGCAGACAAATTATCATATAAACAAGTAAAAGATTTTAAAATTACTAAAGGTGATTTTTTCTCTCTATTCACTGACCCTAAAACAAATCAAAATCTTACCCTCGATGCAAAGAGGTTTCCTATTCATTGGTGCCACCACCAAGAGATTAAGAACTACTTTTATGAAATATGGTATATGGTCTTTGATTACCCATCATGCAATAATTGTGAAGTCCCCCAATATCTTCTTAGGAAACTATACAGTGAGTTTGTATTGAACCAAATCCCAAATTATTTTGATATTCAAGGGAGTTCTAGGGGATAGGTGGGGGGTCAGCTCAGGATAGGCCCGGTGCACAACCGGATCCTACGCGGCAAGGGAGACGATCTCTCACTAGGCTGCCTCGTGAGCAAATTGTGATGTCTATCATTGCGAAGGAGAGTGCCAACATAGAGACATTGCAGGTGATCACAACTTTCACCTGGAGTGTCATCCATCACACTAGCCCTATTGTATAGCACCATCCAGGGGAGTCTTCAGGTGGTGACCTTCGAACCCATGTGTGTCAATCTTCTGGGGTGACTTGTTCGTATGACCCTACCGACACTCAGGAGGGTGCTATGCAGGATCCATATGCTACTACGCAGCTTGATCCATATGCATCTACGAGGATGGAGAGGATGGCTAACATTTTGCATGATGCATATGGCATTGACACTTAGGTAAAATTCAGCATGTTCATTGAATTTAATTTATTAAATTTTGATTGTGAAATGCAAGATTAACTAATTTAGTTTTATTATTTTAATAAAATTGCAGGGTCACAGTGTAGAGACTGGATACACTAGTCATCCACCTACTTATTTTTGCAGTACACCTATCGTGGGGTATGTAACTAGTAAACAATTATAAATTTATTACATGTTAATAGCATTGTTTTACGAATGGTATTTTAATATGTGATTTTGGATGTTGAACAGGGTAATGTTGGAGGTTTCAAGGAAACGCCTCCTAGTGCCAGTAGATTTGATCAAACATTCACGAAGGTAATATAGAATAAAGAGAAATTAACTAATGAATTCTAAGTTTAATACATTTTTGTAGTTTATATTCATATTGTTGGTTACATTGCATTACACATCATTCAAACTCAAAGCATTACTTCAAATTCTATAACTAATAATTAGAAATATATAGTTTAATACTTGTACTCCAAATTTTGTTCATTAGATCTCATACATTATAAGTCATCACGTGGATCACTATTGTAACTTTTTTGTGATTGAATAATTTGTTGTTTTATTTTCAGATGTTGGTGACAAAAACACCGCCAAATGTTACGAGGGCGATGGATATTGGTGTTTCCTCCACTATACAATACTCGATGGCTCTAATAGGGGAGGTATGAGGCAAATTACTAAATTTCAATTTACATTCATTGTTATAGATGAACTAGTTCTAGTGAAAAATCAAACCATTATTGATTCATAGTTTAATTCCTATTTGGATGGTTTATATAGGGCTTGAGCACGCCTCAACATCGGTGTGAAAATATTTCCATCAAGGAGAGTGATCGTGAGATGGCCGTAAGTGATTATTTTGTTAAATATATCAATTTTTATAATGTAATTTCTATATATTAATGTCTTTACTTCTTATTGTAACATTTAAAACTTCACCAGGAGCTAAACACTAGGAGGAGGAGCAAGAGCACTCCTCAGTACAGCAGAAACGGGTGACAGACTTATCACCATCGGATCACCAAGCAAAGGGAAAGAAAATTGTATTTGAAACAGAGCATGGAGAGAAATGAATTTTGAATGCAGAGCCCTTTGTTATATGCCTACATGGCAATTTTGTACATATTTTGTATTGGATATATTTGACATTGTATGCCTATATGGAATTCTCATAAGCCTATATGGCTATTTTGTAACTATATTTTATACTTATATCGACATATATTGATGTATGTGTACATGGCTATTTGCTTTTAATACAAATCATTTTTATTGATGGTGTCCATATTTGCATTATAAATTCATGGTTCAATAGATATGAGTTACGTGTATTCAAGTGTATACTTTACAACTTACGCACATATACTTTTTGACTTAGGTGTGAACATCGAAAAGTGTGAAAATTTTTGTGTGGAAGTCAAACATAAGCCAATTTTGCAATTCTCAGTTCTTGCATACTCGATCTTATGGACTTATTCCTTCCTAGCACATATTCTAAATATTTCTCATTTGGTGCAGAAGACAGATTCCTCATTTTTGAACCACTCATAGCAAAGAGATTCTCAATAATACTTTAGCATTGGAACACTACTCCATACTTCTCTTGTCTAGACCATAAACAATTGAAAATTATTAATTTGATGCAATGATAGTCCTGAGATGAGAATTTATATAACCATGCCTATTGTGAAACTTTGCATTTAATACTACATCAACAAGAACTTAAGAAGTGTTGTATAAGAGTGTTAGGTTTGATAGGCCTTCTCTTCCCTAAGGGAGGAGAGCCTGCATCTTGAATTTTGAACAAAATTTTAAGAAGCAAACATTTTACCTAAAAGCTGCAAACCTAGATGACATATGTGGCTAAGTCTATCTTGAAAATTATCAATGTGTTCAAACTCTAAAGGAGATTCTCCCTGAAAAGAAAACTTTACCCTTTTTCCCAAGGAAAGAAATTGCAACAAGTTGCATGACTTATCTTATTTATTTCTCACAATTCCTGGTCAATCATTCATGGCTCAAGATAGTTCCGTTCCAAGGAAAGGACACCCAAAAAATCACTGAGATTCTTCTACGATCTGCAAGAAAAAGGTTTTGGCTCTTTCACAATGTAAATAATTATGTAACACTGTTTTCTTGTTTTCCTTCCACACAGAAAAATGTTCACACTTTTCGATTGATCAATGATCAATAATGATGATTGTAAACACTTGACATTTTATGTTTGAACTTTAATTTATAATTTTGTATCATGACATTCGAATATCACTAATATTTTAATATTTGACTATGAAAGTGGTGGTGTATTTTTGCTATGTTATTTGACTATTAATATGGTGATGTATTCTGAACTTGATTACTGCAAATATGTATATATTTCTAATTTTTATATGTTTTTGTATTACCAAACCCAAAACGAACCCAACCCCAAAAAAAAATTCCCGGGCGAACCGGGTTCTCAAACCCAACCCAAACCCAAAACTAAATCGGTAACTTAGTAAAAAATAGATTTTGTAGTTTATATTCATAACGTTGATTACATTGCATTGCACATCTTTCAAACTCAAGCATTGCTTCACATTTCATAACTAATAACTAGATGCTGATAGATGACAAAATTTCAATTACAATATAGTTTTACAAAGTCAACCTAAGTTATGCAATTACTTCACATTGCATAACTAATAACTAGGAGCAGCTGCCAATTGCATTTGGTTGTCATGGCATTCTATGAGACCACATTTCTTTGAGGCATTTTTCAAATAGTTCTTTTTCTATACTACCACATTTTTCATACATGTCTACCAAAGAATTTTGTCAAATAGTTCAAGTGTTGCCTTGTTTATGGCGAAAGCCTAAAACAAGTGCTTTCGAACAAGATATGGATGCTTGGAAAAATCTATCAAAAGCATAATAGTAAGCAATATCATAGATAAGGCAGTGAACTCTTTGAAAAAATGCCTCAAAGAAATGAGGTCTCATGACCTGATGGAATGCCATGACAATCAAATGCTTTTGATTGTCATGTAATTCCATCACCATGAGACCTCATTTCTTTGAGGCATTTTTTCAAAGAGTTCATTGCCTTGTCTATGCTACTACATTTATCATACATGTTTACCAAAGCATTTTATCAAGCAGCTCGCTTCCTTGTTGCTATGGCTAAAAGCCTAAAATAGGTGCTTCTAAAAAAGCTATGGATGCTTGGAAAAAATCTATCAAAGCATACTAATAATCAATAGCATAGAAAAGGTAGCAAACTGTTTGAAAAAAAGCCTCAAAGGAATGTGGTCTCAATGGTGATGGAATGCCATGACAATCCATAGCAATTTTCTTGTCATGCCATTCATCATGCCATTCCATCACCATGAAACCACATTTCTTTGAGGCATTTTTTCAAAGATTTCACTGCCTTGTCTATGCTAACACATTTTTCATACATGTCTATCAAAGCATTTCATCAAACAGTTCATTACCTTGCTACTATGGCTAAAATCCTAAAACAGGTGCTTTCAAACAAGCTATGGACGCTTGGAAAAAATCTATCAAAGCATAATAGTAAGCAACAAGTTGATGCAATACAAAGATTTCCAAACCACTCAACAACTTAGGGGACTCTTGTCCCAAACTCATCTTGGAGAAGATCAAACAAAATTTCAACATTTCATCAAAAATCTACTTTTCATCCACTCAAATTCTCTTATCATTCATCATTCATCCTTCCACAAATTTGAATTCCAATTGACTCATTCAAAGCAAAAAACCATTTTAGAAAACTTTGATTCAATCAATTAGATCAACATGCATTTCAAAAACACCATTTTCAATAAGGCACTCTTCCATTCAATCAATTCATTCAACCTATCCCAAATAGTCAATCCATCACTACAATTGGCTTTTAGACTTTTTCCAGACCATCAAACACTATGAACATCATTATTACAACTAATACAAATCATGAACTTGCTCTCTTAACTTTGTTCTGACTAAACTTACAATTTCATGTGTTATTTTACACCAAGTCTCCTCACTATCCAACTGTCAAAACAACATATCTCACTTCTAAACCCTGTCCAAGACTCCATACATCCCTAACACCATCACTTAGACAACATTCTCCCAAAATCAACTCACTGATCACTATTAGGTTAGACTTCTATTCTCTGAGCAGTCAAGGCACTACTTCTCAATGAGACATTCATGCCCTAAATCAGGTAAACCAAACACACTAGTTTCAAAACCCAAGATCCAAAAAAAATTTAGAGACCTTTTAATGCCCATGTCCTCATATCAAAAACTCAGAATAACTTATATTGAAGAAATAAGCAGTTTTTAGTCTGAATGTTGTCAAAAAGGCTACTAAAATAGGCCTGATTTTCAAAGAAGACCCCCTTCAAACATTCCCAAAACACTTAAAACCTCAAAAAAATCATCAGACATAACACAAAACTCCCAATTTATCCATTTTTTAGGGATTAAAAGACTCATTTTGATAGTATATTGACAAACCCTTGTTTATAGGGTGAAAAACTCAAAAATCAATGAGGGTTTCCTGTATAGGCTACATGCAAAACTCAAAACCTCCAGCCAACCACTAGAACATGTCAAAATACATCTAAAAAGGAATTTGGAAACATCTTCTAACCCATGCACTTGTTCTTTCTCCACTGTCATGCTGGAAACTATTCATTTTGACTGGAAAACTAAGAATTTCCTGTGTAGCAACAGCTCCTTCAATGTATTCTTACTTTTTCCTCCACTCACAAACATCAAAACATAACAAATAACCTATACCTAACCTACTCCACCAATCTACTTGACCTACATTGGTGGAGTAGTGTGGAAATGCCTTATAAGACTCTCAAAACTCAATGCACAGGATTTCAAACCGAGCCATAAGAAGAATGCTCAAACAAACATTAAATTTATTGGATTCCTTCCCAAATGGATGCAAACAAATGGTGATTCCCCAACCTACTGGAAAAAATATAAATTTGAACTCTAAACTCTTGCACAGTCCGTACAAGTTAAGAAACAACTGAAAAACACAAAAAATAAGCTAAAACAGGGAACTCTTTGTTAATTTAATTATTCCATAGTACAATGATCTCTTTGCTTGGCCTTTACAATTCTTTTAAAGAAGTTTCCAACCATAAACTACCTCTTCATCTTCCTTGAACAACCTATCACTCGTCCTCTTCCTTGATTTTCTTGATTTTCTTGTTTTGTCTCTTCACATTCCTTCTTTTTTTGTCTTTTACATATTTAGCATTTTGACAATATTACACTTTGTGCTTTTTCATGCCTTGATTACATTTAATTTTGGCATTACATGGACTTAAATAAATTTTTGACAACTTATCCTTTTGAAGGTATTACATGACCTAGGTGCTCCTACATCACAAGCTATGGTCTCATGGTTTTTTTTCACATCAACGTGATTTGATTCACATTTTTTTCACGTGAAAATCAGTGTGAACTAGATTTTGTATTATGGAGCTATATTAAGCTACCACTTACAAAACCAATGTAACAATGATACAAAATAATGTTTGAGACTACAAGAAGGCATCAAAATGGCTAGTGTACTAAACAAATTCTTATGATTTATGAATAATGTTGATAATTCTACTCAGTTGGCTTATTTTTTCAAAATCGTACAAATTGAACCCTAGCATCAATAGACTCTATATATCAAGCTACCACAATTCAAGTTATATCAGGCCCATATCACCGAGACACGGCTTGAACAATAGGAGGAATGGCCTATTTCAACATACTACACTCAAACCCTTAAAGGATCGATCCAGTTGAACGTAGCTCAGAGCGATTCCGCATGTTTGGGTGCGACAGAAGACCATGCCTAGTGTAAACATACCTACTTGGATGCATTGGAATATTCCGTTTGGTCACACGATTTGCAAAACAAAAATTGCACCACCTTGCAACTTTCCACTGCTTGCATTTAACACTTTTTCCATCAACTAAAAATTGGACACCACGGTAAAACCACTCTGAGATAATGAAAAATGAGAGAGGTTATTGTAGAGGGTCCCAACACAATCCCATAGGATTAGACGAGAAGTTTCTAAGCATCACGGTGTCCAAGTAACCTCATGTTGAAGTTTGCAGCCATTTTTCCCTTTGGACCCTTAAGGGATCGATCTGGTTGAACGTAGCTAGAAGCGATTCTAAGTTTTTGGTTGCAAAAGAGGACCATCCCTAGCGTAAACATGTCTATTTGAACACATTGGAATAGTCTGTTTGGTCACATGAGTTTTAGAATGAAAATTGCACCACCTTGCAACTTTCCACTGCTTGCATTTGACACTTTTTCCATCAACTAAAAACTGGACACCACGGGAAAACCACTCTGAGATAACGAAAACCGAGAGAGGTTATTGTAGAGGGGCCCAACACAATCTCATAGGATTAGATGAGAATTTTATAAGCGTCACGGTGTCTGAGTAACCTCATGCTGAATTTTGCAGCCATTTTGCCCTTTGGACCCTTAAGGGATCGATTTGGTTGAACGTAGCTCAGAGCGATTCCGCATGTTTGGGTGTGAAAAAGGACCATTCCTAGCGTAAACATGCCTATTCAAATGCGTTGGAACAGTCTGTTTGGTCACACAAGTAGTAGAACAAAAATTGCACCACTTTGCAACTTTCCACTGCTTCCATTTAACACTTTTTCCATCAACTAAAAACTGGACACTATAGGAAAACCACTCCAAGATAACAAAAACCCAAAGAGGTTATTGTAGAGGGGCCCAACACAATCCCATAGGATTAGATGAGAATTTTCTAAACATCACGGTGTCTGAGTAACTTTATGTTGAAGTTTGCAGCCATTTTGCCCTTTGGACCCTTAAGGGATCGATCTGGTTGAATGTAGCTCAAAGAAATTTTGTGTGTTTGGGTGTGAAAGAGGACCATTCCTAGTGTAAAAATTCCTATTCAAACGCATTGGAATAGTCCGTTTGGTCACACGAGTTGCAGAACGAAAGTTGCACCACTTTGCAACTTGCCACTGCTTCCATTTGACACTTTTTCCATCAACTAAAAATTGGACACCACGGGAAAACCACTCTGAGATAACGAAAAATGAGAGATGTTATTGTAGAGGGGCCCAACACGATCCCATAGGATTAGACAAGAAGTTTCTGAGCATCACGGTGTCCGAGTAACCTCATGTTGAAGTTTGCAGCCATTTTGCCCTTTGGACCCTTAAGGGATCGATCTGGTTGAAAGTAGCTCGGAGCGATTCTGAGTGTTTGGGTGCAAAAGAGGACCATGACTAGCATAAAAATGTCTATTTGAACACATTGGAATAGTCTATTTGGTCACACGAGTTGCAGAACGAAAATTGCACCACCTAGCAACTTTCCACTGCTTGCATTTGACACTTTTTCCATCAACTAAAAACTAGACACCATGGGAAAACCACTCTGAGATAACGAAAACTGAGAGAGGTTATTGTAGAGGGTCCCAACACAATCTCATAGGATTAGATGAGAATTTTATAAGCGACATGGTGTCTGAGTAACCTCATGCTAAATTTTGCAGCCATTTTGCCCTTTGGACCCTTAAGGGATCGATCTGGTTGAACGTAGCTCAGAGCGATTCCGCATGTTTGGGTGTGAAAAAGGACCATTCCTAGCGTAAACATGCCTATTCAAACACGTTGGAATAATCTGTTTGGTCACACAAGTTGCAGAATGAAAATTGCACCACTTTGGAACACTTTTTGTCAGACCACGCGCAAAACCAGGGGAATATGCAGAATGTGGGCCGACATCACGGGTATATTGTGATTTTTAACCATTTTTAGTGCAATAAAAAATGTGCTCACATTATTTAATCCTAAATGGACATATCTCTACTAGTTAATAACGGGCTCGCGTTATAATAAATTTGGTTTTTTTAAGATTTAGATGGTTCATTTATAAGGTAGAGGATTAAGGGTACTAGGGAGAGAGCTAGAGGGAGTGAGAGAGAGAGATACCTGAGAGAGGGAGATACTTGAGAGAGAGAGAGGAAGGGAGTGAGAGAGAGATAATGGAGGGAAGGGCTAAGGGTAGAGGGTAGAGGATTTAAGGGTGAAGATTTTAAGGTTTACAATTAAGGGTAGAGGGGAGAGAGACAGAGGGAGTGACTGAGAGAGAGATACCTAAGAGAGGGAGAGGGGGTAGGAGGGAGAGGGTTGAGAGAGGGAGAGAGATAGACCTAACAGAGGGAGAGGGGGTAGGAGGGAGAGGGTTGATAGAGAGAGAGATACCTAAGAGATGGAGAGCAAGTAGGAGGGAGAGGGGGTAGGAAGGAGAGGGTTGAGAGGGAGAGAGAGAGACCTAACAGAGGTACAGGGGGTAGGAGGGAGAGGGTTGAGAGAGAGATACCTAATAGAGGGAGAGCGGGGAGGAGGGAGAGGGTTGAGAGGGAGAGAGAGACCTAATAGAGGGAGAGGGGGTAGGAGGGAGAGGGTTGAGAGAGAGAGACATAAGAGAGGGAGAGCGAGTAGGAGGGAGAGGGTTGAGAGAGAGAGAGAGACCTAACAGAGGGAGAGCGAGTAGGAGGGAGATCGTTGAGAGAGAGAGAGATAGACCTAAGAGAGGGAGAGAAAGTAGGAGGGAGAGGGTTGAGAGAGAGAGAGAGACCTAAGATATGGAGAGCGGGTAGGAGGGATAGGGTTGAGAGAGAGAGAGAGAGCTAAAAAAGGGAGAGGGGGTAGGAGGGA